>JAZHYW010014996.1:0-25538 GCA_037355805.1 Ixodes ricinus | reverse complement strand
TAATAATATTTAATGCAGGTGCTTCAAATACAACTATATACACTATCGGAACTGTCAAAGCCCTAAAGGCTTGTAGGACTAGTTCCCTACAAATTACTTAAGGCGCACTCAAAGCAAGTTAGTATACAACTTTCAGAGATCTAGAACGCGTGACAGAGAGAAATATATACAAACAGAGGAGTAGTGCACAGCGCACAAAAGTCACATCAAGTAGAAGAAAAAAAAATTAATTGGCACTTTAAAAAATGTTGTCTAGGCAAATAGTCTTCAATTTACGTTTCAAAGCTCCTCGAGAACTTACGTCGAGGAGAACAGAGGGAGGTTGTTAAAAATATGGGATACATAATAAAGGCGAACGCATTTTCCAAAATGTGTTTTGATGCGCGGCGTTTGATATGGTCTCACATCTCGAAGGGCGCGACAAACAGTGTTGGGGGTCTTAAAAGTGTTATCCCAGTAGTGCCTAAGCACTACTGTTTCCAAAAATAATGATCTAAAGGTTGGTAGCGAGAGGTCGTTAAAGAGGTTATCAGATCTTTGGAGAGTAGAACCGTAAGCTACACTACGCAAGATGCCATTCAGTAAGGAGTTCACTTTAGACTCTAATAATGCTGTACACTGTCCGAATACAGTTATTCCGTAACGGAGAATACTATAAACAAGGGCGTGCGTCAGAAGTCTTCTTGTTGTGGTGGGAAGAAGTATGCGAAGATTATATAAGGTGCACGAAGCGGCTCGTAATTTCTTGAAAATATAGAAGAAGTGAGAGTTCCATGACAGGTCGCAATCAAAATAAAGTCCTAGATATTTCGTACTGTTCACATAATCAACTGGCGCACATTCGCAAGAAACACAGTCTGACGTGTGAAGAAAAATTGGTTTGTTTAAAAGAACCTGTTTTAGCGGACTACGAAAGCACACTAGTTGTGTTTTCTTCGCGTTTACGCTAATGACATTAGCAGAAAACCAGTTCATGAGCCGTATTACATCTGACTGGAGTAGCTCAACAGCCTCATGGTAGCGTACATGACTCGACAACAGGACAGTATCGTCAGCGTATTGAAATACTGTGCAGAAGTTGACCGCCTTCGGAAGATCGTTGACATAGATGTTAAAAAGAAGAGGCGATAGTATCGAGCCCTGTGGAACACCAGCCTTTAGGGACATTTTCAAACTCCGAGCTCCACATATTGAAACGAGTTGTGTACGACTTGACAGAAAGTTTTCTAGCAGTGAGTAAAAAGGGCCTCTGAAACCGAGGCTGAACAGCTTATTTAAAAGTACCTTATGTGAAACTGAGTCGAAAGCTTTAGAAACATCTAGAAAGAGTGCACATGTGAAAAGATTATGGTCAAATGCATTATGAAGAACATCGGAAAAGTCTTCAAGTAAGGGTTGGGTGCCTTTTCCCATAACAAAACCGTACTGTTGGGGAGACATAAGGTTAAATTCATCTAAGAACGCTGACATTGTCAGGAAAATGTGTTTTTCTAAAAGTTTCGCCAGTGAAGGCAAGATAGATATAGGACGGTAGCTTTCGATGTTACTATGATCCCCATTTTTGTATAAAGGCCTGACAATGGCTGTCTTGAGATCTTCTGGAATATTACCTGACGTTATGAAGCCGTTTAACATCTTTAGTATCACATGCCTCAATGGTGCATAATTTCTCCGCAAATCAGCCATTCGGACGTTATCAATTCCAGGAGACAAACCCGGCTTAAAACTAAGCAACATACTATGTAGACCTTGCTCTGTAATTTCAGGAAGGAAGGCAGACGCTACATTCACCGAAGCTGCTTTTAAGAGACAAACTTCACTATCGCGTGAAACATTTGAAGTTTTTCCGAAATGTACATTAAACGCATTTGCCGTGGACTGTTTGTTACAAGGGAAATATCTGGCGATCGTCTCGTCGACAGAGTGTTTCGCGCTGTGGCCTCCTCGTAAATCGTTTACAACGGACCAAGTTACACGGGAATCATAACTTGAATCTATTAACTTCTGTTTAATATAGTTACGTTTAGCGGAGCGAATTAATGCAGTGACTTTGTTGCGCTGACCTCGGAATTCATTCCGCAGGTCTATGTTATCGGGAGAGCGACGGCAACGCGTCCACAAAATCTCTTTATACTTAATCGCGGCGATAATATCATTATTTAGCCATATATGTTCCGCACGCCGCTTTCTGATAGTAATTACTTTTTTACTGCATCTTGTAAAAGTCTGCCACAGATTAATAAACTTCGTGTAGAGTTCTTGATTTGAATATGTTAGTAAACTTCCCCAATCATAAGAAGAGATTAATTTGTCGAATAATTTCCGATCGACAACCTCTATACGTTTTTCTCTGGACAGGCGTGTCTTAGAGGCGTATCAGAAACCAATTGAACTGCGGTAAAGTAGTGATCTGCCAGTTTCTGCGAAATGACAGCAGACTTAACTGAAAGGCCGTGAGTGCGTATATTCATGTGGTCTAGACAAGCAGAAACAAGGTGTTCATTCAAAGTTTCCTCTCTGGTAGGTGCTTGAATTGTACAGTTGAGACCAAATTCTGAGAGAAGATTCAAGTAGTCACATACGGTTGACTTTGTGGGTTTCAAAGTGTCAAGGTTCAAGTCGCCGACCACGCAAAGTTGTTCCTCGGCTTGAAGGTCAGTCAAGCAAGTCCTCAATTCAACTAAAAAAGACGAAGCGCTTTCTGATGGAGGGCGATAGCAGGCGACTAATGCAATAGAGTATACTGAGTTGAAAATTTTGAAAGTGACACACTCTGCGTGAACGAAAGTATTTTTTAACTGCTCTGTACCCCATGAATCTTTGACAAAAATTCCAATACCCCCACCTCTCCTGTCAGAGCGAGTATGGAAGAATTGCTGATAACCAGGTATTGAGAACTGATCAACATAAGCAGCTGGTACATTTATCTCCGTTAAGACCCACACATCGACAAGATCGTGCAGGGAATTGGCTATAAGACCAAATTGCTCCCAATACTTCCTAGCACTTCGAATATTAGTGTGAAAAATGGTGAACCCGCTAGTTGAGGAGTCAAAATTACTCAAAATGGAATTGAAATCATCGCAGTCAAAAAATGTGAAGGTCATGGTTGCTAGGCAATGCGCTCTAAGTCACTGACACAAGTAATGCGAATGAGTGGGGCGCCCTCTGCCTTCTTTGCGTAGATCTTTGCGTTTTTAACCCAGACATATCGATATTGTTTCACTTTGCTTTTCGCCCGGGCTTTCCAAAAGAGATCCTTGTTCGTTTGTGTCAAGTTCTCGTTAAAAAAGAGTTTCGGGAGTTTTTGTTCGCGGGCGAGAGTTCCCAGTGAGCTACGCAAGCTCAACCAGCGGTCCCTAGCACGCGCAGAGCGAAACCTGACTAACGTAATGGGTATGGAATCACGCGAAGAGGGCAGGCGATGAACGGCCTCAACCTCTGAAGGATGGAAGTCAGAAATGCCGAGTTTTTGAGCTATATCATCAAGCTCAACCGGAAGATCTTCATTGGGTCTGCAGGGAAGGCCATGGATCTCAAGGTTACATCGACGACTAAATTGCTCGGAGTTGTTGAGCTCAGACCTCAGTCGTTGGATCTCCTCTGATTGGATTGACATGGAGGACTTTAAAGAATTCACCTCGGTCTGTAACTCTCCAACAGTAGCATCCTGCTCAGCCACTTGTTTGAGCAGAGTGTCATACTGAGCTGAACAGAAGGCTACTGACTTAAGCACCTCATTGACAGATTGTTCCATGGCATCAACCGCAGATTTAACGGTGAGCAGCTCATCGACTTTTGCCGGAAGCTGGGCGAGCGAATCCACGCTACTCTTGAGAGAGAGAAGCAAGTCGATTTTCTTGTTTACCTCGGCTAACTGGGCTGCAAATGACGTGGACTCAATATGCGAATCCGCTTCCAAGCTCCCTCCTGTCGACTTAGTCACAGAGGTGCGGCACAAATGACAGAGCCACTGTTCTCGTTTCGCTGAACTCATGGAGTTAAACGTGCTCGCAGCAACACCGGCACATGACTTTCCGAGGTGGTAGCTGTTTTCACAACCCGCGCAAATCAGGTATCTTCCATCAACAGGTAAAGGCTCGTGGCATTTGGAACAGTTATTGGAGGCCATGGCAAAATGGAAGAGGTGAAAGAAGCTAAAAAACCCATCCTTTGGGAATGATTATCTACGTTAATGCGAATAGCATCAAACGGTGCGGAGTTATGCGCGTTCGTCAGGTGGCCAGCACACTCTAGATACGCCAGCCCACTCTTGAGGCGATTCTAAATTTGTTGACACTTTCACAGCCCTGCGCACGATCTCCGCAACCCAGCACGTGCGTTTGTGTCACTTAGGAAGGCGAGCAAAGCACGCGCCATACGCACAAACACTCAAAATGGTACCGACCAGACTTTCTGGCGTCTCAGCTAGTCTCAACCAACGGTACTCTAAACGGTTGTTTATATCTTTACCATAGGACGCGCTTTACAGCGCTGTCACAGCTACCGGTGCGCGCGCGTTCCATGCACGAGGGCTCATTCCGCTCTCGTGAGGCTGAGCTACGAGCCGCTACATCCTCTCCCGAGCGCGGGAGAGGGTGAGCTAGCGGCCGTGAGCCCAGACGGTGAGCTGAGCCCTCGTGCATGGAACGCGCGCGCACCGGTAGCTGTGACAGCGCTGTAAAGCAGCGTCCTATGGTAAAGATATAAACAAATGTTTAGAGTGCAGTTGAATGACTGCCTTCATAGCTCTGTGGTTAGCGCGTCTGCCTGCTGATCAAAGGGTCAACGGTTCGAATCCCAGCCGGCGCCGGTCTTTTTTATTTATTTATCGACCCGCGGCGTAAGAGGTTAGATAGCCAGATGATGATAGATAGATAGATAGATAGATACATAGACGAAAAGTGCGTGAAGTATCCAAAGAATGCTATTCGCATTGAATACTTTCGCATTAATATTCGCATTAATATGTGGAAATGCAGATCAAAGATTTGCCGATCGCACATTAAAAAGAGTGAATAGCATGCTCACTTGCGAAGCGCGAAACAAAGCTGATATGCGCGTGCATCGTGGAACGTAAGTCGGGCTGTCAAACATCTGGTTAGGTCGGTGTTCGAAGCGTCCAAGCGCAATCACTGGGAGAAACCGGGCAGAGGCATACACTTTGCTGGTGCTCAAGCGGTGGTAGATGGAGACGATTTCGCAGAGCAAGAGCAGCTACCACGCAGCACACCAAGGACGGTGCTGATGGTGGCGATTCCGCTGAACAAGGCCGGAAGACCTTACAGCGGCCAGGGGTATGCTCGCCACCAGCTAAACAGACAAGCTACACCGGCAAAACAGTGATTCGACGGCAGCCTTGTATGGTCACCGGGCAAAGCAGGTCTCACAGTACGTTGGTGGTCGGTTTCCGCAAAGGACTGGTCGCTGGAATCGCCATCAAGTCTCAGACCTCCGCAGGACGCCGATGGTAAGATGAGACGACGACCGCTGGCTGCATGATTGATGGACACCGATGGAGGTGGAAGGGGCCGCAGTCCCGATCTTCAAGGCGCCGAACTCGCAGTCAAGACGGCAAATAGACGCCACCTTAAGCCCGTAGTGACTCCAGGGCCCGACTTGAGGCCACGAACAGTCCGGCGGTAGCACATCAGGTTGGAATAATATGAATAATAACTGGAAATATGAAGAACGATCGAAAAGAGTGACTGCCCTTCGACACTTCTTCTTTCTCTTCATAATAATAATATTAATAACATAATAATAATAATAATAATATTAAACTTTATTCAGACTAGTAGTCTTGTCTGGTGGGGCAAAAGGCGATCTAACGCCGCCTGAAGAGGCTCCACCAGCCGTGTACATCGTTCAGCAGCAGAGAAGGAAAAAAACACAATATAATAAAAAAAAACCGCATTTAGACAATGATAGGAAAAAGTCGTAAAATTTTAGCGCTAGTTGTAATATGTTTACACATAACACTCGGGTACCATCCAAGTCAAAAGTAATAATACATTCACATGAATACACGTCATACCGTCTACGTCACAACCGTACAATCAACAATGGTAGAAAACACGAGCCGAAATTCAACAAGAAGTAAGCTTCACACTCTTTTTTAAAGGTATAAGGCGATATAGCACCTTTAACTATTTCTTCAATTTCCAAATACTTATTTAAAAATTCAGGAACTTGATGTGCTAATCTTTGTAAACCGTAATTAGTTCGAGATTTCGGTGTCATATAGATTTGGTCCCTGAGATTATAAGGTGTACTTTTACGTTGATAGAGCCTCGTCGAATGCCGCCTGGTCACTACTAATTTGTTTATATATTTCTACCGCAAGTTTAACATTGAAAAGCTGATCAATACGCAGTATTCGATACTTCGAAAAATAAGGGGTTGAATGCTCTTTGAATGATATGCTCTAATGGTGCGTACAGCTTTTTTTTTTTTTAATGGTTATCATTTTGTCAAGGTTGTTTTTTATGGTTGAACCCACAGTAATTAAGTTGTGAGTTTATAAGGCTGTAATAAAGTTGTTGCACATAAGCCAGCTGGGAAGGTTTGAACTGGCGCCATTAACTCGCCGCCATTGCTTTGCAAAGTAAGCTTTTGTGTTAAGTTCCCATACCAGATACCCTGTTGCTTTGACGTTCGTTCACCACCTTGTACTTCTCCGATTATTCGAATTCAGACATTATATAAGAGCATTGCCCTTCCTCACCTCAAGTTTTCTACATCTATTTCATTGTACCGCCATCAATTGAATAACCTTGTGATTTACTCATTATTTTAAATTTATTTCATGATTATGTTACGATAACGAGTGTTTTAACGATTATAGAGTTCGCAGGAGAGAAGAATACTGTGTTTGTTTTGGGACACTGAAAACAAATACGTTAATATTATTATGAAGTTCTGAACCCTCTAAGAAAACCATGTAATCGGCCTCTGGGTGTACCTCCCACGTTATTTTTTTTTTTTTTTAGTTCTCAAGTGCTCTCTATTTCTCAAACACCCTATGTATAGCCCTGCATATAAACTTTCCTTTTTGTTTTTTGCCGTGTGCGAAAAAATATTTTCCCAGTCTGTCGTTTGATTTTTGCACGTCTTAATCACGAGTGCGATCATTCATGGTTGAGAATTTCACTCGCTTTACTCTACAATTGATGTTCGTGTGATATTTGTTTTTAAAACGCTCTTCGGCTCTGATAAATTAAAAAAGTGTTTATATTAGGTAGGAATAAGAAGTGAAGCAATGCAAAAACCACCACATTCAATTTCTTGTGAAAAAGGCGCATAGAAATGTTGACCCGTGCCCCTTGGATTATACTTTCTTTAAAAACAACTTACGTCACCAACACACGTCTGCATTTCATTCGAGATGTTTATCCGGCAATGTGACCGATTGTCTACTTGCTTTACTTTCACCTATTGTTGTTGCCCGGCTATTTCTCGCTTGTTCTTTGCTCTGTTTGTTCAACGTCTTACGTCAATGCTGAGGACCTGAACCTTGAGAAGCCGGCACATGGAGGTTTTAGGGTAACGCCCAGGACCAGCACCAGTGTCATCAATCGTTGACAATCCATAAAATTAAACTTCAATTCTAAACATTTGAGGTATATCGTGGAAAACAATTCTTTAGTAATATTTTTAAACCTCGCATCAGGTTTATTTAGTGAAATATTCCTTTAAATCATCGTTATCACCTACCACTATAACATCTATTTTTCTGTAAAAAAGTTGAGAGATTATACAAAGTCGTTTTTGCACAAGCGAACAGTGAGTTTGAAAATATTTATTTTCCAAAATTAAGAACTTTATACCGCGAGGTGGCATATAGGGTTTATATCGCGTTTATTAAAAAAGGCACGTGTGAAGTTGTGCCCAACACTATTGATTTAAGTTGAGATATAAATGTCCGAAAATGTTTAATTCCGAAATATTATAATAAATGATGGGACACAAATTTAAAGTGTTAAACACACCCTCTCGCTGAAGTAAAATAAAAAGAAAGCTACACTCACCAGACCTATTAGCTAATGGGTCTCAGCTAACTGAGCTAGTAGCTTTTTTAGCTAGAGCATGTGCACTCACGGGGACGATAGTGCACGTCGCCGCGGGGCACGTGAGTGAAACTGTCGAGTAATCACTACAATTACAGTATTTAATTATGGTTCGGATAAAACTTGAAATGGTTATTTATAAAGTTCAACGTAGGAGTGCGCTGTAATTTACACCCATCTACTTGAAATACGATGATGCAATCAAATAATAAATGGTTGAGCCACTTTGTATCCCAATTATCTCATGTCGTCTAAATACGTGAAGCTTTGTTTTTCAACAATGTGACGTGTTGGGCTAGTTGGTTTGAGGTGAACATCTTGGGAAGAAACAGCGCAAAGAAACATGGACAAGAGTAAAGGAACAAACACGACAGGACGGCGCTGAACTAACAACTGTTGTTTTTATTACACAAAATGTGTAATGTAGATAAACAACAGTTCTTAGTTCAGCGCCGTCCTATTCGTGTTTGTTCCTTTAATCTGTCCATGTTTCTTTGTCGCTGTTTCTTCCAAGATGTTCTTGTTTTTCAATTTAATATTTAAAAATAACTACATCTGATATTTAGAAAACACGATAAAACACGCCTTCTAGTTTTCACCAAGCCTATCCTGCATTACACATATATTCGTATATTTACTTAATTAAAAACATTTGTTTACAAAATCTTTGACATTGCCGAGCCAACACAATAAGAACACGATACTCTTATAACGTCCACCTCTTCAAGTCACAATTGCTTTATCCTTAAACAAAAACACGTCAAAAGAGAACGGCCGCACGCACTCAGGTGCCTTCGGGATGACCTCAGAATGTTGTTCTGGACAAGTTTCCTTTTGAGAATGCCTTGTAATGCGTGATATCGAATTTTTCACATTTAAAAACACATTATTTTTAAAATCATATCAGTTCGCTCCACACACACACAAAAATATTATCACGTCTACTTACAATATAGACTGACTGAAAAAATTAAAACTCCAACCCATAGTTGGGCGAAGAAGATCGCCCAACCCATTGTCACCATGACCAAAGGACCGAGCTGGTCCCGAAACGTAGGGTATTTTGTTTTTTATTCAAACATGGTTAGAGCTTGAATTTTTTCAGTGAGTCTTTTTATTCTCCTAACCAGATAGATCTCTGTCGAACATGTTTACATTCAAACTTACGATATAATACCGTGATAATGTTTGTGGATAAGAATAATGCACGTATGTTCGTACTTAAATTTCCGGTCGGCTACTTAGAGAGGTTATAACTTAGTTTAAATTTAATGTATTGACTATCTCTGAACATCTGTTCTGTTCCTAAACTTCTCAAAAAGCAAATGCTTTTTGTCGAATTTTTTTATATGAGATCCATGGGATTATTTATTGTGTTGCCCGAATAATTTACGATCCCGTACTATGAAGGTGTTGCGTGACCGGGTGTCGAGGATCAGCAGTAACTCTGAGAGGTGGCGACCATTTGGTGGTAAAAAAGATATGTTTTCTGTTTTTTTTTTCGTTTCATACTTATATTTAATGTACGCTATAAAACATTACTATTATGCGTGCCGCAGGAATTTTAGCATAGTTTGTTATCCGTAAGAGAGCAGGCTTGCTTTGGACCGACATTTCGTTTAATGCAAGGCGTAAACAGTGAGATACGTATGTCTATTGAAGCAGAAAAATTCCAGCGTGCGTTCAAACTGAAACAAAATGGGCAAATGACCTGGGTTTATTATATTCACCATATCGGTAATCTGGCTTATAGGGAAACTTTTGAACATTTGATAATACAATAGTTGCAGTGTCCCATGGCGTGACATAAATGTACAACATTAATACGTTGTTTCATTATGTTACATTAGGCAACGGAGGACCACATCGGCCATTTACCAAACATGAAAAAATGAGGAGCAGCTTCTGTGTTAGGAACGATGAAGATGAAATCTGCCACTTTCGGGGGCACTGCCAGAACAGTAATCGCCGAGACTACGAAAACTCTCACTGGTGAGATAAAAGACGAGGTTACCTCTCCAGTCTAGAACGGCATGATTTTAATTATTTTTCAGAAAAATCACTTTATCTCCTAAAGTCACCATTTGTATTGCCAAATACGCATCATGAGACAGTGAAATGCCTGGTACTAAACTTCAGTTTTTTCTGCGAAGTTCAGAGATCTGCACTGCCAACTGTGCTAGCAATGTCAAGAGCTCTGCAGAGACAACGCCGACGTAAGGAAGCTTTCCCAGCAGCGCCACACAGATCTGGCGACATCGTAATCACGACGAGTTTTGTTCAGCTTGCCGATGGCCAGCAGTTTCTCTTGTTTCGTGAGGCATGATGATCCAGACCGTTTGATCATGCTAGGCACGCGAGCAAATTGCTTTACCCCGAAGATGAGCACACCTGGTTTTCACATGGAACATTTCAAATATCGGCCTGAATCTGCTATCAACGGTACACTATTCTCGCGCTGACATCAGGTAGGGTGGAGCCAATGGTGGACTGCCTGTTGGAGAGTAAGAACACAGCAACCTAAACGAGGGTTTTGAACAAGCCTGCTTTGTCACCGGAGAGCATCCTTTCAGACTTCGAGCAGGCGGCCATCCATGCTTCCAAGTTAGTCTTCCCGACAGCGACTGTTTCTGCTTAATTTTTCCTCCTCAAGCAGTCAATTCCGCGCCACATTCAAGAGTATTGACTCATGCAAGACTATAATGGGAAGACTCGTTTTCGTGAGGCCATGCAGCTGTTGCCGGCATTGGCATACCTGAAGCCCACAGATGTTGCACAAGGTGAGATCACATAGAGCAGTCTTTTTAGTCATTAAGTCAACGGTGGAGAAATGCAAGTTCGCAAATTAAAGTTTATGAATCCCTCACTGTGTAAGAACAATCTTGCATTAGGCATGAAAAAATAAAACAGCGCAAAATAGGAAAATAGGAAAGTTTCCACTCGTCTGCCGTCATTCGGCATGCATCACCAACTTTATGCCAGTGTATACTATTCTACATTTACCAATTTGCGGCTTGTTAGTGAATATATACAGTACAGATTTTATACATTACGACCACTTCAACGTTTTACGGCTGTAGCTGCCGCCGTCAGAAACGTAGATAATAGTACGAGTCCTTGTTCTCAAATATCGTCGTGTGTTCGATTTCAGACTATTATTTTGGTATCCGACACAAAGATCTTACGTGCGTTGAGCAACTTGCCCTTGAACATATTCGTGGTATCTGTATCCGCACGTGTCCCGACAAGTAGCTGCAAATAATGCTCGATATATCTAACTTATAACTGGGTGGCCTATAAAATGTTGTACACAAATGATAGGTTACCGCAGGACTCGACGACATTCAGGACCATGTAAGGAACCAGGATGCGATTACATTATTATTGTTTAAGTACTTCGAGCGTACCTGCATTGCCGTGCCCTTTCGAAGGAATCGAACCCGCGGGGAACCGCTCTTTCCAAAGTTGCTCTGGAGCTGCCATGAACGCGTTGTAGACGAGCTTCCAATGACCAACAACAGTTGGAAGCATGGCACAGGAGTGCTCTGACTTCGCTCATGTTTTAACATCCAGAGCCCTACCGGCTTATCGAAGCTTTGAAGATCGAGCAGAGCCTCACCCAGCAGAACATTCCCGACAGCCAACGAGGATGCATCCCGTCGGGTTCGAAGCCGTACTCCAGAATATCGCTAAAGGGGTGTCCAAACAGGATAGTACGAAACGCACGACTCCGACGTATCGTGCGGCGCTCCGCTTCCGGCCGCCGGGGAGAAATTTCCCCTGTCAAATCTACCGCGGGGAAACGTCCCCCGTCAAATCTCCGCCTCACTACATCCACGGCGGCCTTGCTCTGCTCACCACGTGGGTCCGGAGAGCCACTCACACGCTCTGTTGGCTGTTGGTCAATCGCTCAAGGCCTCCGCCGCTTTGGAAGTCCCGAACACGGGAAAGGGAAGACTCGAGTGTGAGGGAGCAAGCCAGGCAAGCGCGCGCGTCGTCTCCAAGGTCGTGTCATGTTCTGGCAGTTCTGTGGATTGGATCCGATTCCCGCGGTTCTTGTTCCCAACGTACCTCGTATAGACAAGCGAACCTGGTTGGTTTGGAGCTTAATAATATAAATGATATGTTCTTAAGTTTTAAGCGTTTACACATGCAACTGAAAGTCTCACTTTTGCGCCCTGCTCGTTATAGTTTTTTGGGTTTTTTTTTAACTACGAACGTGGATTTTGACAAGAGAAGCTGAGCCGGTGCGGCCGAAACGCGCGCTTCGACGCAGGAATCTCTTAAATCCATCCGAAGCCGGACCTCTTTGCCTTCCTGCCGAGGTGACGGCGGTTGCAAGGTCGGCGACTGCGTGAGCCGCGGGAGATAGACAGGCATCAGTCACACCATTGGCAGGTGGCCTGTGGCGTCAAGTCTGACGAGCACCGACGTCAAAGAAAAGTGGAGGAGGCGAGGAGGAAAGTCGTGAATTTTGCTTGGCCGGTCGTCGCAAACAGACCTTCGACTGAGGACTACCGAACGCATCAATTTTGAAGATTTTCGCAGGAGTCGTGTGGCCTGACGATTTTTGTAGTAGCCTCTTTGGACAGGCCTTAAGACTACGGAACGGTCTGTCTCAGCATGAAACGCCAGCCCCTCATCGACACGCTTCTCGGCTGTCGCATTTCTTACTCCATGTAAGATATTCGACCACCCACATTTTGTTTGTAATAACAATATTATCGGCATTTAGGTGTTCACGTGATGTGATCATGTGATCTCCTTTCACAATCTCGCCTCCCGCGGAGAATCTAGCGGGTTGACTGTTGACTTTGTACGTCTCAAGCTTAGGCACCCATTCACTATAGTGTGCACCTTGACGCAACAGGATTCACTCGCGGTGGAACCTCACTCCGATCTCCTGACATAAGATATCGTGCAACCATCGCAACAAAAAATGGCATTCTTGTCGCAAGTCGAAGCACAAATTCCGGTACACAAACGATTGTCCAGGATGAACCGACACACGAAAGGTATTCTACGTATGAAGTTTTTTTATGTATGACCGATGTATTTACTATTTTAATCAAAAATATCTTTATATGCTCATTTATATCAGAAACTGCAACCTTCCACCGTAACGATCAACCGTTACACGTACACTCTGAAAAAAAGCCCGTGTGTCAACTTTCCCGCACAACACTCGAAGAGCCAATCAACGCAACTTATTGAGGCATCACAGCGAATCCATCAGCGAATCCATCAGATTTCGGCTTCACCTCGCTCCTTTGGGATCGGGGAAACAAGGTGCCGTTTGTTAGGCATTTTCGTGGCTGCAAAGCTGGTAAAGTTGGCTCGCTCTATGGGACAGTTAATCTTTTCGCATTAAAAATATACTGACCTTTCCATTTCTTATCACCCGGGCGAAAAATGCTGAGTCACTGAGATGTAGAGGCATGCGCAGCGTCCCATATACCGTACAGTAGAGCAACAGCGCATGCTCACAAGGCGTTCCACAGCCCAGCCGACTAAAATGGTAGCACGCAGAAGGTAGTTTTTGAAAAGGTCTATACGCTCAAGTCACTGAAATGTTACGCAACGCAGCACGTGACTAAACTAGAGCAGGGGTCGGCAACACCGTGGCCCGCGGGGCGGATGCGTACTGCGAGGCAATATTAAGCGGCCCCGCCACGCTGCCAGAAAAGCATCCTTCTGCCCCAAATCACACACGCACACACTCAGGGCCAGTGGTGCAAGAGCATAATTGGTGGCAAATGTGGTGCAGTTGAACATAATTTTCCAAGTGGCACGCATGGGGGTTAGGTTATCTATCGGCAATTTTTCTGCATCAAAGTGATGCCTTGGGATCCAGTAATTAAGGTATGTCGCATCCAGCACAAATGTGGTGCGGCATCAGGTCTAGTTACCTTGCATCGTTCATTTCAACATTTTTAACGCACACAGAGATTGTGCAGTACTGCACAAAAACACGCAAGAGTTTTGCTGTTTTTTCTCCTTTGTGTGACAATGTCTTGCATAGCTCTTCTGATCTAGATTGGGTGTACGACATGGCATCGTTGTTGGCTGATATATCACTCCAGTCTGAACAACGAAACGTCAAAAAACAAAGCAAAGAGAAATCTGTGGTAGTATGCGCTTAGACGCAAACGTTTCAGCTGAAGCTCGCGTGTTCTCAAACTCCACCCTTCTGAAAAAACCATTTGGCGCCTATATGAAAGTAAACGGGTTCATACCGTTAACAGTTTAGCCATACCTGTCACCAGTTTGTCAAATGGGTCGCCCGTATGGCTCAAAGGGGTCCCCCGTATGAGCCATAACGGTCACCTATTTGGGCAAACAGGTCACTCCTTTGGCAAACGGGTCAGTCGTTAGGGCAAATGGGTCACTCGTTCGGGCAAAGTTGTTGCACGTTTGCTCAAACCGGTGACCATGTTGCACAGACGGGTGACCAGTGACCGGCAAGCTGTACCGGTTTAATCAAACGGCTCTCCGGAGCCCGTTTGATACTGAACGTACAGATCGGGGGCATGGGCACGCCTGTTTCACCAGTGGCAGCCTGTTTCGGGAAAGCCGGGAGCGCCGGTTCATCGATTTACAATCGTCCGCGTAATGCAAGTAATTATATTTATATTTTGATTGCGCTCATGTGCGCTTATACTGCAACAACAATAAACAATTTTTTTTTACGTAAACATGCGACGTTGCCGAGCCGATATTTTTGACAGAACTTTAAAACTTTGGCGTTCTTTGTTGCCTCAATTTACTTATTCAGCTCGAATCTCTCTCGCAGAGGACGCGACCGCGTGAAAGAATATACTTCTAGACTCCGTTTCGCCTCAATTCAAGACTGCAGTGAAGGTAACGCGCAAACACGTGGCTGCACGAACATCGAGCATTGCTGAGAGCAGGCCCGCTGTTGCAGCAGTCAAATTACGAGCTCGCGCTGGGTGCTTTTTTCGCTCGGGCGCAAGCCGAGCTTCTGGCCGGCGCGCGCCATTTCCAGCGTTCAAGCGTGCTACACCTCCAGTGTTTACCACATTTGTTGGTTTACTGTGTTTAGTTATGTTTTTTCTTTCTTGTTGTCCCACCCTGCTTGGGCCTGAAATGGCCTGCAGTATGAATAAATAAATAAATAAATAAAACTTCGCCTGCTTTCCGAGGAGGCTGCAAACGCGGCGCGGTCAGCTTTCTGTGGCAATTCGAAAAGAGGGGGAAAGCGCGTAACAAGCGGTTGGTGCAGCCTCTCCCCTAGCATTGACTGCAATAAAAAAAAACTCACCGCAAGGTTTTTGTTTGTTTTTTTAGGAAAAAGGGGGGGGGGGGTCCCAGTGTCCTTCGCCTTGACCTCGCCCCCTCCCTTCTCTCTGGTCAGCTCTGTCACGTGACCCGGGAGAGGAGGGCACGCTACACGCTGATAAGCAAAGCCTCCGACATCCGGCCAAGGGCGCGTTGGCAGCCGCTTTTGTTTTTTGTCTGCTTGTCCTGTGCAGTTCGAAATTCGTTCGTCCCACCTGCTTCGATCAGCCGCCTTTCCCTGCGGTCTTATTAGGATGTCTCTCGACAACGTATTGGATGTGCACCAAAGCTATCAGTGTTCGAAAAGTCCTACGCGTATATCGGCATCAAGCGATTCTTCAAAGAAGTCAGGAATTCTTGCGGTTTGGTTGGGTTCGGCAAATGACAGCTTGTGCGCCGCATCGTGTTGAAACTTCAAGGAGCCTTCCTACTCGTTTTTGTGTTTGTGTGGTTGTCCTGCTTTGACCGTGTCGACATATACTTTGGATTACTTCTTTCAAGTCCGCTATTATTATGGTAAGTGCACTGCAACCTACTTGTTGGCAACGATTGACCGTTCTTCGACGCGTACTCTTCCAGATTATCTATAGAATTATGCAGCGTCTAATCTCGCGGCAGCCGGGAGAATAATTTTGCCGAAAGTCTAGCATTTATAGTCTAGAATTACCTCGGTTCTTTTTTGCTTTGCAATCTTTTCAGTTGTATAAAAGCTTAGAGTGCCTCTTCACATTTCACAGACCGCTTGCACGTTTGTACTTGTTTACGGAATAGGTTGTAATAAACTTCTAGGAGAATCGAAAACAATATTTTGTGTCTGTTTTTTTGCCCATTTTCAAGCACCTTCGGGAGCACATTATTTCTACGTGTTTCCTGCATGTTATAAATAGGTTTATGAGTTTCGGGACGTCTTAAATAAGTTTAAGGTAACCAACCTTCCAGACGATACCCATTTAGGGCTAGCGAATAATTTGCCTTTCCGAATGGCGCGTTCAAATGTGTGGTCACGTGTCAGGTCGACCGGTCACCCATATCAAACGAGCACCCGTATCAAACGGGCATCCGTATCAAACGGCTACCGTATCAAACGGCTACCCGTATCCCATAATCACGTTTGATCCGAACGGATCGACCGGTTTGCCACCCGTTTGATTCAAACGGGTCGACCAGTTTGCCACCCGTTTGAATCTCAAATGTCTTTTTCAGTAGGGCAGTGTGTTTCATTGATGGCTTTTTGAGATAGCTTAATTTTGTAGCATCAGATTCACAAAAGAAGTGTTACGGATTAGACCTCCAGGAAACACATCTTCACTTTCTTCTTAATATTTTGTAGAACGGTTATTTTTTCCCTCATTATTGACGCACTTCCGTTTCAAAGAATCTCAGGAGCCAGCCGCAAAACACGCTGGGGTCGGTCTCATGTTAGAAGTAACAGGCGGACTACTGCCCGATTGGGGTCCAAATAAATACCGGTCGGTTCAAGCTCAGACCTTTGTTCACAAACCATACATGGCTTCTGTGCCGGGTTCGGGTCAAGACTTTATCGAGTGGGGTCTGAAGGACATAAAATTCCTGTTCTATTTGATCTTTAAAATGCACATATGTATATTAGTTATGTATTATGTGTTCATTAAATGGGAATCATAAAAAGTTTATTACTCGTCAGTTTAAACCTCCATCTTACAAATTCCCAGGCGTCTGCTACGCTTGGTGTAAACTCAACACGCTTACAGAATACACTTGTATATATTCAGATGTTTTATAGCTCACGAGCGCAATTTTATTTACTTTTATGTTGTACCCCTGCTTGCAAGATGCTTTCATCACTAAAAAAAGTGTATTGTAACCTAGTTATGTTTTCGATTTTATTATTTGTCTCAGTTCTGAGTTCCTGGTCGGCGCACTTTAGTCTTGGCTTTTCGCTGTCGAAAGGCACATGAAATAAATGAAAAAAATATAAAATAATATAAAATGATATGAAATTAGATAAATAAACGAATGCTTCAACGGGTTTTTTATTGGAACTCTCCCAGGTAAACTTGAAACAGTTTGCAGACGCACATATTTCGTAGGAATCCTACCGCTATAATTTCTTGAATACTCACTAGGCGGAACTTTTGTTGTTGAGGTTAATACTGGTCTTGGCGCGGAAGCCGTGGATAGTGGAATGCGGCCCGAACCACTGACAGTTTTTGGGCAGCTGTGCTTTCGTGCTCTCCGCCTAAGGCAAATCAATAAACATAATGAGCAAAGAAACAACCAACCAAACATAAGTGATGTTCCTGACAGTGATATGTGTACTAAATTGCGATGTCGTTTAAATGGCCACTAAAGCGTGAGCTCGAGCGCATCTTTTCGTCGCACTTCAACAGTTAAATATGCATAAATAGTTTCTTGTAAATATAGCGAGAAAACGTGAATTCCACTACAATTGACGCAGTGTCACGTGGCAGGATGATCCGACATAAAGTAGCGCAAATCTCATGTGACAGGGACGCTGCGCAACATAATGCACAGCCATGTGGCTTCACATACGTTACGTCACTTGCGCCACGACGTCACACTGTGACGTAACGCGAGAGTGCGTCACATGACGTGACGTATAGAATTTAAACCTTGACGTCATGCGACACTGCGTCACATGACATAACCTCAATGACATAACGTGATGTGACACTGTGCCATTACATAAAAGACGCTGTGATTGGTTGAAACCTGCTGAGAAGGAGAGCGCAAATGGCAATATGAAGGGCCCAGGAATAGGCGTTTGAAGTGCAGCAGACGAAGGATCTTAAAAACAATCCCATCAGGTATCATTTGTCGGCGGCCGTCAAGCTACCTTCAGGTTTCAACGGGAAAAAGCCCGCCGTATGATGGCCAAGCGACCATGCGTTTGTACAAGGCTCATTGAACTATTAGGTGCTAGATAAAATGAGCAATTTGTTTTGAGTACTTATTTATAACCCTATTTGTTGACGTTCCCCCACTGAAAAGCACGGCGAACTGCACTACATTCACCCTTAAAGTGGTCATGACGCGTGGCACGGCACAATGGATGGACAGCTGAACAGTGCCCGCAAAATCTGTTCATTCCTTTGGAGGCAATTGCGAGGCACTCGTCTGAGAACCATAAGGCATCCCTTACGTCCTGGGATACCTCCAAGGCCGAACTCAAGAGGACTTCCGCGAACCAGCAACGACGACAGCGAGCGGAAGATCTCCTGCAAGTAAAGACACAAAGACCCAACGGAATGATCACCAGCTTCGTTGAAGACGTCCTCCACCTGAGCAGCCGCGCCGACCCTCTGGCCACAGAGGAGAAGAAGCTCGTGTGCTGATGACAAGAGTGAAAAGCGACATGTTCGGTGGCCTTGTTCGCAACCCACCGACTACAGTCGACGAATTGGTCGCCGAAGCAACGAACATCGAGCGTGCATTCTTGGTCCGAGCCAGCCACTACAACCGACACGCCAGAACGCCTGTTGCTTCGACTGTGTCATCTCTCCGATGCTACCAGGGCGGCATCGGCGCCCACTACCTTCAAGAAATTGTCCGCGAAGTCGTCAGGGAAGAGCTCTGGAAAATTGTACCCGCTGCTGATCTCCCCGCCTCGATTCCAATCGCTGGAGTTGTCCGACAAGAGGTTCAGCGAACCTTCCAGAAAGAAGATCCCGCTACCAGGGCAGCAACGGTAGAGCCCACTCTCAGCTACGCCGCCATGGCTCAATGAAAACCACAATCTGCCCACCGTCACCAAGCGCCACCTTGGCGTGAAGTTCCAGCAGCCTAGGGTTGTTGAAGCAATCAAGAACGGACCCAGTGCGTGCGCCCGCAGCAAGCCGGGCTGAAGAAGATCGATGTGTGGCGCACAGCTGACGGACGCCCTGTTTGCTACCGCTGTGGGGAAGCCGACCACATTTACCGACGGTGGCCGTACCGCGAGAAGGATCGTCGGGGGTTCGCGCGTTTTGACCCTCGACCTCGGCGCGGCTTGGAAAACGGCCAATGGACACCGAGGTATATCTGCGTCGGTCGCCGTCTCCCTTTGCCAGCTGAGTACCCCAAGAATCTTGTTCCCCGTCCCCACGACGTCCGGTGCCGACTCCTCATTAATCCCGCCGACAGTTCGCCCCCCATGCCTCGCCATAAAACTAAGCGCGGGAACCCCTTGAGGTGGAGTTGCCGTCGGCCGACAAAGGCAAGATCCTCCAAGATCGCCGGACAGCTTTTCCTCTAGCGACGAAACGCCTCGGAACGACACTCCCGAAATAGTTGAAAACAACCTCAACGTAGTAATCGACGGCCATGACGCGTTGGCACTCGTGGATACCGGAACGGACTAGTCCTTCTTGAGTGGAGGGCTAAATCTACGCCTTCGGAAAGGTACGACTTCGGGGAGTGGACCACAAATTCGAACAATCGGAAGAAACCTCACAACACCTGTCAGGAGGTGCACTGCTCGAGTCGAAATCCACGGCGAAACCTATCGGTAAAGTTCCTGCGTTCTTTAGGACTGTGCGAGGAACGTTACTCTCAGAATAATGTCTCGTGAGAATACGGCGCCGTCATCGACCTGGGAGCGAACAGACTGAGTCTACCAGTACCTGCCCTTCCGCCGGAGAAACCTAGAACGACGTCACCCTTTGGGACCGACGGAGCTTCCTGTGTCGAAACCCTTCTTGAGGGCAGCGTCCAGTTGCTTCTAGAAATACGAATCAGCGTCTGAAGAGGTGTAACGAATCTTCATGACGAGTGCACCATGACCATCGTTAGAAATTTTCAAGAACGAACGCAACTACTTACGGAAGGTACCTCCGTGGGGCATACTAAGATACTCCGGAACTCCGTCAAACTCGCCACGATTACTGAAGAGTCTCCGCAACCTCAGCAAGACAGTATTGTGGTGTCTCGGCCTTCAGGCCGAGGAAAATAGACTCAACCAGCCATGACCCAACGAAAATTACTCAAACTTTATCAGACGACACAATTATATACATGGGAACAACAGCGCCACATACATTCACAGGGTTTACAGACGAGATATAGAAACCGAAACTAACGACACCACATATTCCCCCTTTAAAACTTGCAGTGGGTTAGTAAGCTGTTAGTGGGTTAGTACTGCAAGGTGCTGTGTACAGTGACAACTCGTACTCATAAGGAAAACATAAGGCAATGGAAAAAACAGTGACCGGTCAACAACAAAGGAACATCATGTAAGGCACGTACCCTCGGTAGTAACTACAATTTCTATATACAAAACCCACGACAACTCCATTCTCTCTGCAAAACATTGTCTCTACAAAAATGTTCAAAACATACACTATACGAGGAGAACAAACAAACAAATAATCTAGAGTTCTCACACATAGTCATCGTAACGTTTTGGAGCTTGTCTTGCTCGTGGTGGTTGAACGCGAAGAGGAGCCGGACCCGGTTGCAGTTCAGGGGGTCCGGGTCGGGGGCAGCCCGGTCGGCCACAAGAGCAGGAAGAGGCACACCGGCTTGCGGCTCAGGCGTGCCTGGGTCGAGAGCAGCACGGGTGGCCACAGGAACAGGCAGGGATGCAGCCGCCGCTTGAGATGCCTCACGAGCAGCTGGCAGCCGAAGAGGAGCCGGACCTGGTTGCAGTTCAGGGGGTCCGGGTCGGGGGCAGCCCGGTCTGCCACAAGAGCAGGAAGAGGCACACCGGCTTGCGGCTCAGGCGTGCCTGGGTCGAGAGCCGCACGGGTGGCCACAGGAGCAGGCAGGGATGCAGCCGCCGCTTGAGATGCCTCACGAGCAGCTGGTAGCCCATGGTTCCCCGGTGACAGTGACCTCAGTGTGCTAGCGTCTTGCGAGTTCCAGGTCTCCTCTGGACGCAGAGTACGGGGACCCGAAGGGACTTTGGCAAGCTTGGATGCGTTCCAGGTCCTCCCATCATCGAGGCGGAAAGAGGACTGCCCGCGCTGCTCCAGCACTTTGCGGGGACTACCAAAGGAGGGGTCTCTCTTGAAGGCGACTGACGGTTTCCTCACCCGGACGAAGTCACCAACTGCGATGTTGGTCTTCTTTGCGGCTCGACGAAAATCTGTCTGCCTCTTGCTGGTCTCTTGCTTGTGCTTCACCCGACGACGCAGCCGACGGAGCTCGGTAGCTGGGTCCTTGAAGAAGGAAGACGACGGGTGCCCGACGACATCCAGGCGTGTTCTCGGCAGCCTTCTATGCAGCAACAGAGCCGGGGCGACTCCCGTGGTCGCGTGTGGTGTGCACCGGTAGATGCCGAGGTATTCGATGACCGCTTGGCGGAGTGGTCGATGTTCCAGCAAAGCTGTCTGCACGAAGTTCTTGAAAACACGGTTGAATCTTTCTACAAGTCCATTTGCCTGGGGGTAATACACTGAAGAGTGCGAGAGGCGAATAGCACGATCCTTCAGGAACTGGTTGAATTCTCGGGAACAAAACTGAGGGCCGTTGTCGCACACAATCTCGTCGGGGTAGCCCTCTCGAGAAAATACTGAGAGCAGAAAGATTGTCACTGTGCGCGTCGACACCTCGCTGCAAAACTGTACTTCAGGCCACTTGGAGAAGTAGTCTACGAGAGTGATGGCGAACCTGCAATCGTGCGGCGCTCTTTCCATGGGACCGACGATGTCGACAGCGACCTTCTGCCATGGACGCTCTGGCAGGGGAACAGGTTGCAGCGGAGTTACTGCCGTCTTAGCACTCTTGTCTGCAGCCTGGCAGACTATGCAGTTGTGGATGGCGACTTCCACTTGCTTGTCCATGCCGGGCCACCAGAACCGCTCTCGTAGTCGCGCCTTGGTGCGCACTATCCCAGGGTGGGCTTCGTGCGCGGTGGAAATGACCTGTGAGGTAAGGGAAGGAGGAACTACGAGCCGTTCCTCCACGCAAAAGCAGGTCGTCGACCACAGACAGTTCTTCGCGCACGGCAAAGAATGGCTGAAGATCACCCGGGATGGACTTGTGGGAAGGCCAAGATGATGCGACGTAAGCCTTGACTTGTTCCAAGGTAGCATCTTCACGCAGGGATTGCTGGAACTTTTCCTTGGTGAGGCAGAGTGGCGCAACGAGAGACACAACCTCTTCGTTGAACGAAGCATCCTCCTGTGAAACAGGCACTGGAAGGCGGGACAATGCATCCGCAACTTGATTCCTTGAACCCTTGCGGTACTCCACAGTGTAGTTGTAGCGCAGAAGACGCTCTGACCAGCGTGCGATGCGAAGGGGCCGTCGTCCTGAGCCTTGAGACGACAGAAGAGAGACCAAGGCCTGGTGGTCCGTACGAAGTGTGAAGTGCCGTCCCCATAGATATGTGTGCCAATGCTCGCATGCCCAGACGCACGCGAGTGCTTCTCGTTCACCGACTGAATACTTTCTCTCTGCTGGAGAGAGAGTGCGAGATGCGAAGGCGACTGTGCGTAGCTGGTGCCCATCCATTTGTTGAAGAACGGCGCCAAGGCCGCAGTCAGAAGCATCCGTGGAGACAACCACCGGAAGAGTGGGATCAAACATCTGAAGTACTTTTGCTGGATGACAACAAGAACTTGACCTTCCGAAAACTGGTGCCGACGGCATCACTCCAGATGAAGGGTTGATTCTTGCGGAGCAGTGCGCGCATTGGTTCCACGACTCCAGCAAGGCAGGGAAGAAACTTGGCGTAGTACTCGACTAGGCCGAGAAACGAACGCAGACCAGCGGCGTCAGTGGGGGCGGGAGTGTTCAGGATAAAATCCACTTTCTCTGGCAGCGGTGAGATGCCTTGGGCAGTGACCTTGTGGCCCAAGAAAGACAATTCTTGGACGCAAAAGGTGCACTTGTGATTGAGTTTGAGTCCAGCTGCCTTGATGCGGCGGAGAACAGCGGCCAGGTTCGTTAGGTGCTCTTGTTCGGCCTTGCCGAACACAATGATATCGTCAATGTAGAACAGAACGCCGGAGCAATCTTTGAGAATCTGCGACATCAACTGCTGGAAGGCTGCGGGGGCCGACGCCAGCCCAAAGCATACCCGCTTGAAACGGAACAGTCCGTCGTGAGTCACGAATGCGGTCAAGCCTCGGCTCTCGGGATGCAGCAGAACCTAGTGGTAGGCGGATGCAAGATCCAGCTTGGAGAAGGTAGTGGCACCGACGAGGCTGTTCAGGAGCTCTTCAGTGTGAGGAAGCGGGAAGCTGTCGGTGATGACTGCTTTGTTAGGTTCCCGGAGGTCAACACAGAGTCGAATGCCACCGTCCTTCTTCCTTACCACGACTATGGGGACACCCATTCCGAGGCATTAACGCGCTCGATGACATCCAGTTCTTCCAACCGACGGACCTCTTCCGAAACTTGAGGTCGGAGTGTCAGCGGGAGACGCCGAAAGTTTCGATGCCACAGGAGGCACCGTGAGTCGGATCTTGATCCGATGGACGAAACCCTTGGCGAGACCAAGGCCTGGGGCAAAGAGGGAGCCGAACTCGCTAGACAGGGTCTTCGGAAGAGGGTTGGGTTGAGAAGCTTGGCACAGGCCGGAGAGCTGGGGCGCGTCGAGTGTCACTGGCATGGTAGACGTCTCGAAACAATGCAGGGACGACCCTTCAATGTGCAGGTCCAAAGCCTTGGTCGCATCAATTCCGAGGATGGATGTGCCTTTCGGCACAACATGGAACAGAAGGTACGCTGTTGCGTTCCTTGAACGTGACTTCCGTGAAGAAGCAGCCACAGACTGGAATGGAGCGCTTAGAGTAATCGAGAAGCTTCACTCGCGGAGCGGAAAGAAGTGACTCGTCAGCAAAATGCTGCTGGAAAAGGTTCTCTTCCAGGATGGAAACAGACGACCCAGAGTCGACAAGAAACTTCAAGGACTTGCCGGCGACGAAAACGTCAACGAAAATGCCGGCTCGAGCAGGACCGACGACAGAAAGAACGCTTAAAATTTCAGCCTCATCGGACGAGTCCTGGCAGTCGACTTCACGAACGGCAACGGTGAAATGACGCTGTCGCTTGTTACAGACTGAGCGGAAGTGCCCTAGGCGACCGCAGTGAAAACAGTGCTGACCTTGTGCTGGACAAGAGGATGACGAGGCGCGGTGCTGGCGTGGAACCACAACGAAAACAGTGCGGTGACGCATTGTTCGAGGCGCGGGAGCGCTCAGTGGAAGCAGACTGGCGGTTACGGCGTGAGTGCCCAGCTGACCGAGAGGCACGCGGCGTCGCTGAGTCATGGCGCAACTGTCGACGGGGGCTTGCTTGCGGGGGAGGTAACCGACGGGGAGACGAGCGCGGCCGCGTTGAATCCCTGGAATGCCGAACGCCTCGTGAAGTTACCCGCTGAACGTGCCCGGGAGCAAGCTCGCGAAACTGGCTGAGCGGCCTGCTCCAGTTGTTGTGCCAGAAGCACGGCGCGCGAAAAGGAGAGCGATGAACCTTCTAGAAGCAGACGTTCACGAAGGTGTTGCGACGCGATGCCTTCTAAGAACTGGTCGCGGAGGGAGTCGTCAAGGGCGACGAAAGAACACGAAGCAGCAAGCTCTCGTAAAGCGGCGACGTATTATTGAATAGACTCGCCTGGTTGCTGGGTACGGCGGCGGAAGCGATGGCGTTCCACGACGACATTGCTTGCCGAGGCAAAGTGCTGCGTCAACGCAGCGACGGCTTGGTCGTACGATGACGGGGCAGTGGGAGACTTTTTGGCCTCATCGGAAGCTGTCGCGGCGGCAGCCGGCGGGGCGGGTTCGGAGACGTCGGATGGCAGAGCGAAGAAAATACGCTGACCTTCGATTCCCAGGCTGTGTAACAGGAGGGCCTTGCGTCGTTCGGGCGGGAAGTCAGATGCTCCGGAGGCCAGAAGAAAGGTTTCAAACATGCGAATCCATTGCGGCCACGGGACACTTGGGCGGCCCGGCGCAGGCAGAAACGGTGGCGGTGGAGCGAGGCCGGAGAAACTCATGGCGTCGCCGGCGTGGCTACAGGCGAGGTAACGCCTTCAGGACAAAAACTAGAACAATCTAGAATCCTCGTCGCCAATGTGGTGTCTCGGCCTTCAGGCCGAGAAGAAGAGACTCAACCAGCCATGACCCAACGAATACTAAACAAACTTTATCAGACGACACAATTATATACATGGGAACAACAGCGCCACATACATTCACAGGGTTTACAGACGAGATATAGAAACTGAAACTAACGACACCA
>JAZHYW010014995.1:0-18137 GCA_037355805.1 Ixodes ricinus | reverse complement strand
ATCTTAAATTCATGGACGTACCAACTGAAAGGACGAGCGCAAAATCATTCATCGACTTGTCATGAGAGTGATGCTCCCCGTTAATATGGTCACCTCCATTCCTCCCGTAAAGCGGCGTTGCCGAAAATGTAGCAGGCTGTCCGTAAAAAATGAGAAAAAAAAAGGCGTATTTTTGTTTGGTTTGTAACCTGAAAATGTCGAGCATTAATCAGACACGACTGTATGGCGCTTGCCAACTTCCTCGAAGAGCGGTAAAACCAGGACCAAATTCTGTTGCGCCGGCTACCCAACACAAAACGGCCGCTCGCGGGGAGCGTGCAACGCCATACGAGGGGCCAAAGGAATGCCGGGAACGGCCTGTACAGAAGCGGCTGTAGTGAGACGATCAGAGACAACGGGCGAGCTGGCGAGGGCAGGCGAGTGAGCGTGCTGTCTCCCTCTCTCTCTCTCGCGATGTATTCAGTGTCACGCGGTAAGTGCTGGGAAAAAAAGGGGGGGGGGGGAGGGAGGCAACGGGGAGTATGCCGGGATTTATTTATATCAGTTTTGACGCTTCGCGCGCTGCCTTTAGAAGTTCACTTTGGGAAAAACCTATTTACAAATCAGCAGAACCCATCCTTTGGGAATGATTATCTACGTTAATGCGAATAGCATCAAACGGTGCGGAGTTATGCGCGTTCGTCAGGTGGCCGGCACACTCTAGATACGCCAGCCCACTCTTGAGGCGATTCTAAATTTGTTGACACTTTCACAGCCCTGCGCACGATCTCCGCAGCCCAGCACGTGCGTTTGTGTCACTTAGGAAGGCGAGCAAAGCACGCGCCATACGCACAAACACTCAAAATGGTACCGACCAGACTTTCTGGCGTCTCAGCTAGTCTCAACCAACGGTACTCTAAACGGTTGTTTATATCTTTACTATAGGACGCGCTTACAGCGCTGTCACAGCTACCGGTGCGCGCGTTCCATGCACGAGGGCTCATTCCGCTCTCGTGAGGCTGAGCACGGCCGCTACATCACCCTCTCCCGAGCGCGGGAGAGGGTGAGCTAGCGGCCGTGCTCAGCCTCACGAGAGCGGAATGAGCCCTCGTGCATGGAACGCGCGCGCACCGGTAGCTGTGACAGCGCTGTAAAGCGCGTCCTATGGTAAAGATATAAACAACCGTTTAGAGTGCGTTGAATGACTGCCTTCATAGCTCTGTGGTTAGCGCGTCTGCCTGCTGATCAAAGGGTCAACGGTTCGAATCCCAGCCGGCGCCGGTCTTTTTTATTTATTTATCGACCCGCGGCGTAAGAGGTTAGATAGCCAGATAGATAGATAGATAGATAGATAGATACATAGACGAAAAGTGCGTGAAGTATCCAAAGAATGCTATTCGCATTAAAATGTCACAACGACAAAAAACTACTTCTTTTTTATTTACCGCAAAAATAAATTACGCGTCGCCGAACGCTCATTTTACGCCCTAAGGTATCGCTAGCGGTACAAACCAGCTAACAAACTTTCAGCACTAACCGTTATTTCATACAAAAATTATAATTGATTTTCTGAATTTTTTATTTTTTTATTTTCAGGCTGGCAGGCTGACAGAGCTCTCTATTACTTTGAGCTTTATCGTGTCAGTTACCGAAAACGGGGGAGAATGGGCCACATATTCCCATGGAAATATTCACAAAATAACTTTCTCAATAAGACGACGGATTGTGATGAAAGTTTGGCGTCTTGTTCCGGCTTCTAGCACGGAAATTCAGCGGTGAATGAGCGTTAGGCGATGCGTAATGTACTTTTGCGGTAATGAAAAAAACAAAAACGCAGTTTTTTTTAGGGACGCGCTGTACATATGCCGTTTTATCTAAGAATGTACCTCGGAAGGATCTAGGAAACATCGAAGTCAGCCCAATGTCGTGTGAGTGTCACGTGGCCCTCTGGAACGGCGCAACGACGTCACGGGTTGCGTAACCGTTACCTTACACCTTCACTGCGCTGAATCGGTTGAGGTGGCCCATACCGTCCGCTGAGGTCCGTAGAAAGGTAAAACGGAGCATGGTCACATATAACTCTTACCAGTATCTGCTGTGTTCCTGCCTCCAAGAAGTTGGCTCAGGACTTACGCTGGTCCATACACTGACGACCTCTGGAGAAATATCTATTTTCTTCCTTCCACGCTCAAGAGCCGAGCAACACAAACGAGCGAATTCCCATGATGCGCGGCACGTTCCTTCCAGCATGTGGTGTCATGTAAGTCTGACGATAGAGCAAGCGGACGGACCACTACAGGCCACTGTCTTTCCGTAGCACGTTGAATTGTTCCACGCCAGATCGCACATGGACGTTGTGCATTCACGGCTAGTTTCTCCGGTAAGCGGTCAATGTGGTTCCGTTTGCGATCACTCCCAATGACATCCCGTATAGTTTGGGCCACACCGTACGAGTCGTTTTGTATTCATTTAGTCTCGATGCGGAACTGGCGTTCTCTGCGGACCGCGAACGTCGAACCGATGCAGTCATCCCGTAAGTTCGTTGCTGAAGCACAGGGGATCGTGTGAGTCGTGGACGCAATCTCCCAACGGATTCACGATACCGAGTTTTCCTTAATGGCGTTGTTGCGGAGACGATAGAGCGGCAGTCGGGGTATGTAAGCGCATTTCTGGGCGAATATGTGAAGACTGAAGGCGTGACAGAGCCCGTTGGGACTGCGAGGAACCAAAGAAATAGCGGGCGATTCCTGCAAGAGTTAGTCGCGTGCGAAAAACAAAATAAACTAATAGAAATTAAAAAAAAACACAGCGTCCTGATTTGTTTTTGTTTGTTACTTGTCAATAAATTATGTTTGCTTTTTTGCTAGTCACCATAGGGCGTGGGTAGTCAGCTAGTTCGGCTGCGCCATTTAATGGAATAGTAAACTCCCTCCCCCCCCCCCTAAAAAAGACAAAACAAAAAAACTGTTGATTGTACTACTGCTCAATGTCAGTGCACCGGGTCATGTAAAATTAAATTGTCTGGGCGAATCGCATGGTTTCAGCGATGAAGAGTAGCACAACCATGATTCGGTCACCATCTTTTTCAAGTAGTTCGTTTCAGATTCATGCTGCGTTTATACTTGCAAATTACGGCGGATCCGCGCCGGCGATGAGCGGAATTTGGAGCCGAGTGGCGAAATCCACTCGTCGCTAGCGGAAAATCTTGAACGGTCCGGAACACAATTTTTCCTCCACGCCAAGCGTTTCGCCTGACGCGAGCCAATCAGCGTTTGTGGAGGTTGCGTTGCGCGGTGCATCCTCCCTGTTCACTTCGCACTGTAAGAAAGAAAAGAAGAAAAAAGGTAGCGACGGCGCGTTTTTCTCTCTTCTACTGACGCGCCCCTAAGCGGGGACGAGAAGAAGGGTGTAATGAGACGCTTTTCTCCTTTTCCAGGCAGACGGGAGAAAAGTTCCGCCCTCCAGCCTCAGCTTCTTTCGGTATCGTTTTTCGAGCATGTCGGGCGAGTTGATTGAGCTTCAGCAGCAGCGAAGGCCGCTTGTAATTCTGTCTCCCAGTCTAAACGTGCAGAACATCTCGGTTGCATTGACGTTTTTACCACTACTTTTATCAAACGAGCAAACGAACTTGTTAGAAACAGCGAACTTCCGCTGTTCCTAACATTGGGCTAAGATGGCCGCCTCTGGATCGCGGAACGACGTGTCGTCGTTGACGACGGTATGGAAACCGCGGAAACTGCGTCCAAGACATGTAGGTTTGGCTGCCTGGTACCTGCGTGTTTTCTGTGCTTAATTCGTTTCAGTTTTCTAATGCCGAGTGCCAACCGGCAATCAACATGGTTTTGTATATCCGCGTGTCAGCAACAGGGGTTTCCCCAGGAATTCAAATTAGGGGGGGGGGGGTCCAAATTTTCCAGGGGGGGAGGGGGGTTAAGGGGCGTTTTGAGAATAGAGGAGTCGTTGCGAATTAAGGGGTGCCTTCAAAAAAACAAAGGGGGGGGTTACACCCCCTCCCAGGGTGTGTGTAGGGACATCACTGGTCAGCAACATAGCAGCAACATCGCGACAGCAGTGTTGTGCATTGTGAACAAAGACTAGAATTGTCGCCGATGTAACCTTGAGTTCGCGTATGAGTGGTGTAACAGCAAGATGAGGTGATGTAAACTGTCGGGCTTTGATGCCGCTGGTCGGGCCGTGACCGGAGGGGGCAGTGTGTGGCAGGTTGACATTCTGCTTTGTATTAAGACCACTGGAGAGATTACGGTGCGATCGATCGACCTGCGGATAGTCATGTTGGAACGCTGGTCTGAACCGTAGCTCCCATTGTACAGTGGCCAATGTGACTGTCGTCTACAATGCCTATTGTCCTCTCCTCAAGAGCGATTGCGCTTTGGTGGAAGCACTGAACAGTCTTGAAATATGACGGAAAGTGCGAATATTTACAGGTACGCCAATAAAAGAACCATCCTACTTTTCGCTGTTTAAATATACTACGGTTTCTGGAAAAAATTGCCCTCCACGTGGCGCGCTGGGATCAGCGCTAGAAGTTTTAGAGCTCACCACGGCGCAGCTTCGAACATTTAACACCTGTGCCACACATCATGCCTTTCACTGCATTCATGTTTATCGAAAAGCGATTTCTCTGCCGATGAAGCATCACTTCAAGCTGAGTGAGTACCCCATCTACAGATATTAATTCAAAGCGACAAATTTAACCGCAAACATCAAAAAAAGAAGAGAAAAAACAAAAAACTGTAGAAAAACTGGGTACGACGTGCTGTCCGGGCACCATGACAAAACAGCACACGACAAAACAGCACGCGACAGAACAGCACGGTCAAAACAGCACGCGTCAAAACAGCACAGCGTCAAAACAGCACGACGACAAAACAGCACGCGTCAAAATAGCACGTGACAAAACAGCACAGCGTCAAAACGGCACAGCGACGGAAGAGCACGTGCCAAAACAGCACGGCGTCAAAGCAGCACAGCGTCAAAAGGGCACAGCGACAGAAGAGAACGGCGTCAAAAGAGCGCCGCGACAAAACAGCACAGCGTCGAAACAGGACATTGACAATATAGCTAGGGTTTGGCGTTTTCAGTTTTCATTATTTTGAAATTCGGCGTACTTTTTTCGGTTTTTATTACAAACAGAAGTTTTCGGTTTTGTTGCAGTGAATAATTGTAGACTATTAAACTTCTCAGTTCTTTTCGGTTTATTGACAAAAACTAGTATACTGACGAACATGCAATATTTAAAAGCGTTTGTTTAAATGTATAGTGAGTTAGCCAGGTACTGTTTTTTTTGTTTGTTTGTTGCTGTCTGTGGCAGCCGACGCGATCTGTTTTGCAAGACGCACTGGGGCCCTATCGTGATTAGACATTATCGTCGTGTGCTCGCATTTGTTCACAGGACGAACATGAGCTTCACTACCACTTCGGTCGAAGAGGAAAATATCAAAATCCAGAAATTTGCAAGCATTGTACTCAGTGCGTCTTTTCCCCATTTTCACGACTGCGAGAGGTGGTAATTTCGCGCCGACTACAGAAACGACAGTAAAACAATCATATTTATGCCCTCCTCTACTAGGCGGAAGCTAGTGGTGTTAAAAAATGCGCAGCATTTACGGACGCTCTTGATTTTCATTGTTCAGTTCACGATTAAACTTTCTTATTTGAACAGAGAATTCGGCACACGAATCCCTCTCAGGTGAAAAACCTAGATTTCGTCCTGAAGACGCCTGCGCCCCCTGAGCTTTTGTTGAAAGCAGAACCAATCTCGGAGACAAGCTGAAAACTGCGAAAGGAGGTTGTCATACGGTCAGTAATGAGTCACATCCTCCCCCCCCCCCATTCCTCCCCTCCTCCCAACCCTCCAAACGCCCTAAAAATAAAAAAATACTGACCTTTTTTTCTCTTTTTTTTGCTGACTATTGACGGCACGGGAAAAAGCCGACAAACGTGCCAACAACAGCTTCGCTGTAAAAGGAGGTTCTAACCATTGCATTTAATTGTTGAAAGGTTTCCGCCTGTCACCTTCAGCGAATGCTTTGCGCTGGATGCCGATCAGTAACTCCTGCTGTGCTAGAAATTGTGGTTCACTACCAACTTCCGTGCGCTCTAAACTGTGGAGATCCAGTGGGGGGTCGCGAAGCAATTGCTGCCATCATTATTTTTTGTTTTGTCATGGATTTCAGTTAAGCTAGCTTAAGCTTATGGGGACTGCTGCTCGTACTCATCATTGAAATTGACTCTTGTAGCCCCGTGAAAAGCGCAAGCGGGGGTCGTGACGCTATATTTTATATTTTTGGGGGTCCCCGGGTTCCGGAGTTCGGTAAGCACTGAAATATGCAATAAATTCCTTTATAACCTAGCAACAATAAATGAAACGGTCAAGAATTTCGAAATTATGCGCGCAGAAAGAGGTGAAGAGCGCGCTCGAAGTTGCTACATGCGTGCTGTTTTGTCGCTGTGCTGTTTTGACACCGTGCTGTTTTGGCACGTGCTCTTCTGTCCCTGTGCCGTTTTGGCGCAGTGCTGTTTTGTCGCGTGCTCTTTTGACGCGTGCTGTTTTGTCGCCGTGCTGTTTTGACGATGTGCTGTTTTGACGTGTGCTGTTTTGACCGTGCTGTTTTGTCGCGTGCTGTTTTGTCGCGTGCTCTTTTGACGCGTGCTGTTTTGTCGCCGTGCTGTTTTGACGATGTGCTGTTTTGGCACGTGCTCTTCTGTCCCTGTGCCGTTTTGGCGCAGTGCTGTTTTGTCGCGTGCTGTTTTGACGCGTGCTGTTTTGTCGCCGTGCTGTTTTGACACCGTGCTGTTTTGGCACGTGCTCTTCTGTCGCTGTGCCGTTTTGACGCTGTGCTGTTTTGTCGCGTGCTCTTTTGACGCGTGCTGTTTTGTCGCCGTGCTGTTTTGACGCTGTGCTGTTTTGACGCGTGCTGTTTTGTCGCTGTGCCGTTTTGACGCGTGCTGTTTTGTCGCGTGCTCTTTTGTCGCGTGCTGTTTTGTCGCCGTGCTGTTTTGACGCGTGCTGCCGTTTTGACGCAGTGCTGTTTTGTCGCGTGCTCTTTTGACGCGTGCTGTTTTGTCGCCGTGCTGTTTTGACGCCGTGCTGTTTTGGCACGTGCTCTTCTGTCGCTGTGCCGTTTTGACGCTGTGCTGTTTGTCGCGTGCTCATTTTGACGCGTGCTGTTTTGTCGCTGTGCTGTTTTGACGCCGTGCTGTTTTGGCACGTGCTCTTCTGTCGCTGTGCCGTTTTGACGCTGTGCTGTTTTGTCGCGTGCTCTTTTGACGCGTGCTGTTTTGTCGCCGTGCTGTTTTGACGCCTGTGCTGTTTTGGCACGTGCTCTTCTGTCGCTGTGCCGTTTTGGCGCTGTGCTGTTTTGTCGCGTGCTCTTTTGACGCGTGCTGTTTTGTCGCTGTGCTGTTTTGACGCCGTGCTGTTTTGGCACGTGCTCTTCTGTCGCTGTGCCGTTTTGGCGCAGTGCTGTTTTGTCGCGTGCTCTTTTGACGCGTGCTGTTTTGTCGCCGTGCTGTTTTGACGATGTGCTGTTTTAACGTGTGCTGTTTTGACCGTGCTGTTTTGTCGCGTGCTGTTTTGTCGTGTGCTGTTCTGCCGCGTTCCCGCTGTGCGGGGAAGCAAACACATGGCTTGAAACCTGAGTGGAGCGGCTTGTTTCGTTAACTTTCAAATAATTACGCATGGGCGTTTACTTTTTCTAAGAGCTTAATCCTCAAGCCGTTCAAATAAAAATATGTTTTTGAAAAATATTTTTGTTTAAAGGAATACTGAAACAAAAATTGAAATTTTCAAATTTCGTTCGGAAATGGGTCAGGCATGACGGATAATAACCGTAATTCATAATCGCACGTTTGTATTTTGAACGATTGGCTATATTTTTCGTTCCAAACGGTGCACTCGAGCGAGCGCTCGAAGAGAAGCGAACGGAGGGCGCGATGCGTCATGGGATATCCGGCGCAAACAAAAACAGAAAGAAAAGTCTCCCCGCATTCGTGACGTAGCAAGGCTGGCGGGATTATGAGCTTTGCCCTTGGTGGCGTTGTCAGCGTTGTGGTGGTGTCAATAGCGTCAGCGCGTTACAACCGAGCCGTTCGAAGTGCCCGTGGGGTGACGAGCGTGTGGCTGGCCCAAGAAGCACGTAGCTTCCACAGCACTGTCAGCTTAGGGCTGAACGGGGTGGGGAAAGCAACTTTTGTCCGAGTTTTGAGCGACTGGCTAATCTTCTAGGGGGAGAATGGCTGCATCCGGCTGCACAAACGAGGGTCCGAGAAAGAGGAGAGTTCACCCTTTCCGTCTTCTTGGACTGTTTGGTTCAATGCGCGATTTGTGAGTTGAGGAGGAAAGCTAAGAAGGAAAATGTTGAAATGCCAAAGAGCGGCGCTGCGCCAGAGGAATCTGCTACGTCACGACTACGTAGCAGATTCCACAACGTTGCTAGACTACCTCCCAAATAGGCTCCGCATGCATCCACCAGGTGCACATTGGAAGATCGTTTATTTAGCTTTAAAATTAGTTTTCTTGTGCCTTTCAACGGAAGACTGGTGTTTTTGAGGTTAGGGTGCAACATGCAACACATTCAAGCTAGAAAATGAGCGCTGAAATTTCGTTTCCCTACCCCTTTAAAGGGATGCTTCAACGAAATTTGAAATATTCCCGTCGTGTTCAAAAATAGGTTGAATATGATCCACAATATCCGTAAATGACAATCGCACGTTTGTATTTTGAGCCTGATGGCTGTAGTTTTCGTTATAAACGGCCCTCTCTGGCAAGCGCTCGGAGAAGGCCCAGCGGAGACCACGTGACATCCAACGCAATCGTGACGTAGGTCGTCTCGGGACGAGCAAAGCTACTGCGAGGCTGACGTCGAGAGGATTGCCTAGTCGTTCCAGCCACACAGAGGCTGCTTTTGTACGAATTTTGAGTGACGGGTTAATCTTCTATAATCTTGTAGGGGACAATAGCGACTTCTGCGACACACAAAAGGCATTCTCGGGAAGAGGGGAGTTCCTCCTTCCCCTCTTCTCTCGTCGTGGCCGGAGGCGAGACACTCACCGTCACTACCTGTCAAGGTTCCTAGACGGGCATTACAAACGAGGTGTTAGCGACATCCACCAGGTGCTCTTTGCTAATCGTTTAATTCGTTTTAAAATTCCTTAACGAGACTTTTTTAACAAGATATTGGTATGTTCGATGTTATACTGCTCCTTTGAACACATATAGACCAAAAAATGAGCGCCGAAATTTCGTTGTAGTACCCCTTTAATGAATTTTTTTGTAGCTTATGAATTGGGCGGCACCTAGCTCGACCTAGCCTAGCTACTTGGAATCACTCGGCTTGACCCTGCCATCTGGTGGCGAGCGATTTAACCTTCTTTCGTGGTTCGCGATTGTTCTGGTTACCGTGCAACAATAAGCCGAGTAGACTGCTTCGACTTTCCGGTTTTGAGAGCGACTTTTGCTTTCGCGAGTGGTTTACCACTCCTCTGTGTTGTGCGGTTCTGACGAAGGAATTGTGGCACGAGGAATAGCAAATGTAAGACGCAAAGTGCGCGAAGTAACTGAATATGGTAGTCTGCGTTTAAAACTTATTTTTTTAATTTATTTATTTCAATACCTTCAATGGCACATGGCGTTACAGAAGGTAGTGGGGGAAAAACAAAAGTACAACAAATAGAATTCAACACATATTAGTTAACATAATAGTTTTCAATGGCAGACTTGAATGCCGGAGCGTCTGTGATTATGGCGATGGAGGTGGGCAGGTGGTTCCAGTCATTAGTACTTTTCGGGATAAAAGAATAAGAAAAGAGCTTCGCGCGACTGAAAGGAACGTTGACTTTATGGTGATGATCATTTCGATGGGATACATACGATGGTTCAGAAAAAAGCTCTTCACTTAGACGCTGGTTGCGACGATAAATTTTGTGAAATAAGGACAAACGACATAATTTTCTACGTAATGAAAAATTCGGAAGATGTAGAGTTAGTTTCATGGATGATACACTGGAAAAACGTGAGAAATTAGAGAAAAATAAAACGTGCGCCACGATTCTGTACGAATTCAATTTGATTAATAAGAAATTCATGGCCTGGGTCCCACACCGAACTCATACTCAAGCTTGGATCTAACTAGGGTCTTGTACAGTAGTAGTTTTAATGATGAAGGAGCTTTTGAGAGGTTGCGACGTAAGTAACCTAGCATGCGATTAGCGTTGTTAGCAATAATTGCTGACGACGAGAAAACTGAATGGCTGCTTCCGAAACGCAAGTTTCTTTACCTGCGGGAGGAAGCTGGCCTTTCAGAAATAAATACGGTTTGCAGAAAGCTCGTGATACGCTTTTATTTGCTGCTCTTCTCGCCCCGTACAATAGACGTAGCGTCCTCGTTCAGCCTTATTGAGGTCAATATTTCTCAATTCGGGGCCGCCATTATGAGATGCAGTCGACGGAGGAACTTTGCTACCCTGCTTCAGGAACGAACGTTTCTCCCTTTCTGAAGAAACATAGGTTACAAGAGCGTTTCTTTTTTTGGAGGACTATATAGACACCTTTTTTTCTCACACTCTAAAAAAAGAAAGTGTCGATTTAACCCTTTTGGAGTGTAAATGGCTTGTCACAGAATCCACTCTTTTAAAGAGTAACTATAACTCTTCGGAGGCAAGTGTATGTTTAACTCTCCCATACAAGTGTTCACTTAACTCTTCTATAGAGAGTAACTCCAATACTTTTGATATAGTTAGGGTTACTCTTTTGATGTGTAAGTGTAAGAGTTAACTTCACTCCTTTGTGTAGAGTAACTATAACTCCATGAGAAGTGTTGCCTAAACTCTTTGATGAGAGTAAATTTTACTCCTTTGTGTAGAGTGACTATAACTCTATCAGAAGTGTCGCCAAAACTCCTTGTTGACGAGTGAAGGATGCTCTCCTGAAAGAGTTACCTTCATTCCTTCGTGTAGAGTAACTACAACTCTATTAGATTGTTGCCTGGACTCTGTATTCAAGAGTTACGCGCACTCACCAGGAAGAGTTACCCTCACCATTTCGTGTAGAGTAACTACAACTCTATTAGAAGTGTTGCCTAAACTCTGTATGCAAGAGTTAAACATGTTCTCCGGGAAGAGTTGAATTCACTCGTTTGTGGAGAGTAACTAAAACTCCATTAGAAGTGTTGCCCGAACTCTGTATTTAAGAGTTAAGTACGCTCTCAAAGAAGAGTTGTTATATCCTTTTTGTGGAGTAAATGCAACTCCATTAGAATTGTTGCCTACAGTCTGTATTAAAGAGTTAACTATGCTCTGTAGCAAGAGTTAATGTCACATAACAGCACACTAGAGCAGTTTGTATGACCCCTCCTTAGAGAGTACTTAACTCTTTAATACCGAGTTTAGGCAACACTTGGAATGGGGCTGTAATTACTCTACAGAAAAAAAAAGTGTGCAATAAGTACAGCCCTATTTGATGTGTTGCCTAAACTCTGCATAAAAAAATTAGCACCTCTTAAGGAATGGGTCACACAAGCTCCGCTCAATTATACAGTAAAATGTGGTTTTTATTGCGTTGTTAAGTGTAAGTTAACCCAGTGAAAAGTAACGGAGCCGCCTGAAAACAGAATTAGAAGAACGGAAGTGTAAAATTGGCATTGGTGGTAAAAAAACTTGCTGAAAAAAATTTAAAAAGTAACTTTTTTAGCAATTGACATTTTTAGCCTGTTGAAGTGCGACCACTGTACCTTTCATTTTGCAATTATTCTATGGAATGTCAATACCTCCCTTGATTTCACTGTAATTTGGAATACTTTTGTCCTTATTGTAGGAGTTGTTGCGTAGGGAATGTGGAACTGCTACTGAAAATGACATAAAATATAGAGCATGAGCCTGCACAGAGGCTATAGGTTCTCATGAAAAGTCAGCATAGAAAGAAAACAGCAGAATAGAGTTTAATAAACCAAGACTTTTATTTCAGCACATGGCAAAAAAGGCAAAATGGCACACAAACCTCCTCTGGCTAACAAGTTTTTAACTTCGTGATCAAGTCTAAAGCCAAGCCGGACTTTATTTTGTACTTCAAACCAATGAAGTGCCCAATCACAGTGAGTGACTGGCTTGCTTTTTGACGGTAAGAAATGTCGTGGACTCCGTGCAATGCAAGACCGAGCGCTGCACCAGCCACAATATCCGTCACCTCAAAGGAGTGATCCTCCAACACCACAGTTATGGCACTTGAGTCCTCTTCGTTGATTCGCATCACCGGACAGGTCGATCGGTCGTGTCCCTCCTCCTGTGAAGAATGAATGCTTAAATGTAGAGTCAGCATTATTAAAAGAGAGAAAACAGCTCGCTAAATGCCCTTAGTTAATACCAGTGCACTCATTTGCGAGACGATAGAACATTTTTAAAAATCCCAGGAGGCATTCATAGGATGCGCTCCAATAGTTGGCTGGGACTTGCTTTCTTGCCGATTGAACAAGAGTCCCAACCGAACACTAAGGCAGCACTCATTGCTAGCTCGCTCAGCCGCAACCATCCAAAACCGTCCGTATCCCTTCTGATATGAACACCTAAGAGAAAGATAAGCCACATCCCTCTCTCTCTCGCTGTATTTGTTTTCCTTTGTATGCAATGGCAGCCATAAGCGATTGCATTTATTTATGGCATCCCCAAGTTTGCACCCCATCGGAAGAAGGGGGCAAGGGGAGGGGCAGTTCCCCACCCCCTTCTCCCTGACTTTTGGAACAATTATAGCAATCAATATGAGAGAGAGGGACAGAGTTTACCTTCCCTGCACATCACCCCTCCACATTCCAAACAGTAGCAAATCAGCTGGCCTCTGCCCATAGCGGTGAAAGACTGAGAGGTGGGATGATGCAATTTCTTAACATCTGCATTTGTCCAAGTGGCATGCAATATGTTAGGAAGATTTTTATAGATAAATTAGTGTGAACAACCTATTGGGTTCTAGTGCTGACTGCCGTATATTAGAGTTTATTTCACAACTTTAGAAAGGATGCTAGCGAATGCAAGTAACATCTAAGTTTGGGGAGACCATTCATTAAATACTGTAAAACCCTTTAATTTCGCGGCCTCTATTTTTCGCGAATCGGTCACAAAGGACAGAATCGCGGCCACTAAATTTCGCGAATTCCAGATGCCTGCATTGAAATTCTTAAAGATCGAAATTTTCGCGTGCCCTTAAATTTCGCGAATTTTTCAATTCGTGAAATTCGCGAAAATTAAGGGTTCGCGAACATTAAGGGTTTTACAGTATTGTAACTGAGCTCAACAAGGGGCTAATTCGCTATAAAGTACCGTTGAACCTTGATAAAAAGCAATTATAAGTACTAAAATGCACGAATTCTAAACAAATTAAAACAAGAAGAAAAAAATTTAAAAGTAGCCCAAACCAAGAACATACAGGTTTAGATTGGCGAGTATTAAAATAACTGATAAATGGGCCACATGTCAAAACAGAAGATGCATCTCGGCGAGCTTAAGCTCTGCCACAACCGACACTACTAGAGAGTCAGCGAGCTTCTCATGTGTGCCACTTCATCGTGCTGCTGCATGATAGATATGGGCTCTATATTTTTTATTGCAAGCGGATGAACTGGTTGCACCACTCTGAATGTAGGGGCAGGCACATGCATTGCAAGGTCGAATTTAGAGCTCTTTTTTTTTCAAATAGTATAAAGGTTAATCTATATATTGCTTAGCCCTACTCTTGCAACATCACAGCGTCCCTCAATCCTTCATCTAGACTTAAGACATGTTTATTACAATCTCGACATTTAAGTTCACACCTATATTTCTACGTTGATATAAAAGAAAAAAAGAAACAGTTTTAAGGATTGCGGTGTTTGCGGCACAGAAATATGTAGTTATAAATGTACAATATTGCCTCCATATTATTTACAAGTTATAAATCAGACCGCTGGCCTCCCCTTCAGCTCACCAGTGTCAAATGTACAACTAAATTATCAGTCCAATAAATACCCTCTTATACAAAAAATATGGCAGTTGAACGGAACATGATGCTTGAATCAAAAAATCACTCACATAAAAAAAGAAACTTGTCGAGTAAGGACAATTACTGGCAAATACACTTGCATAGCGCGGTGACATCGCTGACACTCCACAACCTTCCAACAAGCTGAATCTTGGCAAATAAGGACTACTCAACGCATGGGCGTAGACTACGGGGGGCATCGGGGCTCGTGCCCCCCTGGTGAGATCCAGGGGGGCAGAGCCCCCTCGGGCCATGATCCTTACCGAGACGCAGTTTACGTGCCATGTAACGAGCTTCTAGTAGTAGCATGTAAACAAAATAACGCACAAAGCGACGGACACATGGTGATATACATACGCTGTAAAATGCATCCTCTAAAATAAACTACTGAAGATTGCCGGTGTAAAAAAAATTGCGCGAAAAAGCACCCCCCCCCCCCCCGGAGAACATCTTAGCCTGCCCCCCCCCCCCCCCCCCCCCCGGGAAAATGGAAAGTCTACGCCGCTGACTCAACGCCCTGTGGAATTCGGCTTTGGACATACTGGGAGGACTTCACTACAGCACACATCTACCGTCAAAAAGACAGCCATATTTTAACAGAAAAAATGAACTAAAATTGACTTCAAACACAAAAATAACCAATCAGAACGTCACTCACAGACTATTACAATAAAAAGCACTTACAAATAACGCTGTACAGGACCTTTCGGGCCGATCGCTGTGGACTACACGCGTTACTCGTCGGAGATTACCGGCCCAGAGTTAGACACGGTTCAAACTCATCGGATCATGGCAAAACGTACATTGCGTAGCAAGAACACATGTCCCCGATGGTCAAGAGGAAGGAGAGGATCCTCTCCTTGTTACTCACATGGAAGAGAAAGCGGTCCGTCGTGTCTTCGGTCCGTTGAAGCTAGTGGTGACATGTAGGCCCACAACAAAGGAAGATCACCAGTGTGTAGGCGCTGCCGACAGAATATCCAAGGTCTTGACAATCCGCATGTTGAAGATCGCACTTGGCATTAAACCATCGTTCTTACCGGTTCCAGTAAGGGTAGCGTGGATAGAGGAGATGTTGAGCCGCTTCGCCCGATAAAGAAATGTCCGCTAAGTAATAAAATGCACTCAAACAACTTAGAAACTGACACAACGGTGTCCTGATATGAGCATGTTGATCTTGCCATTCTTGAAAAGAGCTATCTCTGCCGGAAAAAAAAACTCCATAAATTGCGAAGCGCATCTGCCCCTTTGCAGTTCGCGGATGCGAATGTTGGACATTGAGGGGACCGTCCCCACCGTCTTCCAGTCCCTACCTTATCGTTAGGCCTTGGTTCACGCGATCCCACTTTCCCTCTCTGTGTGTGTGTGTGCTTCGCGGGCTGGACTCCGTCACTCCTATGCTGAAAGTGTAGAGGAAGCTAAGGTGCTCGGTGAACCAATCGCACGTTTGGCTTTAATCACGTGATCACGCTCCCTCCCGTAACCACGCGCAGAGAGCGGAGCAGGCGATGACATGGTCTGGCGGGCGCGTAGCTCCTCCGACACTGTCAGCTTAGAAATGAAGGGAGCCCTCCTCCTTCAAGGACGAGGACGCCGAGTCTCCTACGCTTACAAAGGAGATTTGGAGGGATTAGTGAATGTGGGTGGGGAAAACGGGAGGGGAACTGTTTTCTCATCACCTTCTCTCGCCCTTTTCGAAGGAGAGATAGAGTTCTTGCGCCAGGCGACGGACCTTCGTAAGCAACCCGTTTCGAGGCCATCGGCGAGCCCCTCCGCTGCACTCTTCCCTCTCTCGAATTCTTCCGTTTGTCTCAGCTGGTATTTGCTATCCGGGTATCCAAAAACCAATATGGTAGAGACTGTTTAGGCATGATAATTCTAGAACAAGAGGACAAAAAGGGACTGACAAACACGAAGCACCGAACTGAGCTTAAAGCCTCATGTCAAAATTAAAAAGATAATAATAAGCCAAATGTCTCCCAACGAAGGAAAAAGGGGCGATATAAATTTCAAGAAGATTGTCGGCCACTTTGGCGTTCCCTTAGAGCACCAGTAAAGCTAACTAGCTTATGCCTCAAAATAAACAACACAGGAGAGCATGCGCACAAAACAACATGCACGCAAACATGAGGAATGCGCCACATCGGTAGTCTAAAATATCAACGACATGTGGGCAATCGTATACGGGTGTAGCATTATAGCCCCACGTGCAGAATCCGTGTGCACGCTTCAACCAGCATTGTTCCATGTCTTAACCTAATATGTTGAGGGTCTACAAATGACGGCATGATTACGTTGCACACGCTCGCGTGCACACTTACTGTCTCTTAATTAAAAGCAGAATGCTCCGCCGTCACGCGAATTCCCGAGGCCACATGATCTGGGAATTCGCGTCATGGGCTTTTGATAAAACTAGCCTTTTGAAGGCAGGGCAAAAGGGCGGGTGTCAGTGGGGGCATTTGACATCGGGTGCTTTCGTGCACCACCCGATCGTACATACTGTATGAACTTTCTGTAAAACGGTCTCCTTTGGGGAACTTGGCAGTCCACTGTGATGAGTGCTCGCATGACCCTTTGCTGGATAAAAACACAGATTCCGGGCTAGTAGGAACGGAAAACGGAGGGGAAAATTTTCGAGGCGTTCAAAATCAATGTAAAGAAAGATGACAGTTGCATCAGTGCGTCGTCACTCGTTTCATCAAATAAGGAATTCAGATTCATTTGGCTTGAGGTATATTAAAGTGTGTATCAGCGGCGTAGCGAGGGAATTTACTATTTTCCTGTTTCAAAAATTCAACCTTCTTTGCCACATCTCGTTCGTTCAATATTTAAAAAGGGGAAATTTAATGTTAAACGACGAAAGAACGCGGTCATGAAATATTATCATTGGCTTGGAACAGAAAAGTCCAGACAGGCTCACAACAAATTACGGTGCGTGCACTTCAATGCGGAACACTCGGGTATCCAATGACTGAAATCTACGGAAGAGTGCCAGAGAATAGTGAAGTTTAGAATACGATTAAACACAAAAACTGCAATGCGCACTAGGGCAATGAGCGAAGCGTTACGCTCATTGTTCCTGCGTGGATAACATTTTTCGGAAATTATCGTTGTATAGTCATGTTTTAGGTTATTTCCGTTCTTCGTTGTCGTTTTACGTGAAAGGGGCAGAGAAAAGTACCAGTTTCTATCATTTCATGGGGTCTAAACATTTAGTGGAAGCCGCCGTCGGTCGATAGAAAGATGCGAGACGGCCCTTTCGGGGCTGATTTGCATATTCCGGTGAATGTTCAAAAGCGCAGCCCCTATACTGCGTTCACCATTAAGCTCAGACTAGAAGCTCCGCTTTCAGCGCGAGCTTTCTGCCTTTGCAAAAGCAAGTGTGATTGCGCAGGCACGCGCAACCAAAGCACTGCCGAAGCCAGCGAGCTCGCGTTGAAGGCGGAGCGTCTGGTTTCAGCTTAGAACGGAGTAGCAAGCGCCCCTGTGACGTTGAGGCACTCAGGTATGACTTCAGTCTTCGGAGTCTCGAGAACAAAAGTTCTGCTTCAGCGCTGCTAACGGGCATGGTGGCCAGGATTTGCAGCAGGCGGGTTACATTAGGACACAAGGCCTCTGGGCAAATGCAAGTTACCTGTACCGCCGAGACGCGCTAAGCGGTGCGGTCCCTCCACATCTGTGTCAAAACCAGTATTTCCCCAGGAAGTTTATTTAACAAAACGAATGCTCCGCACAGGCTGGAGATTTGCTCGAAATCGAGGCTTGCGACATAGAGACCGGCGTCGTTGGCCACAACATCGCTCTCGCCTTGGGCGGACGATGCTGCCTGACGTGAATGTGCCGACTCTGTTGGAGAGTTGATGACACGCTTGAAATTGTAGGTCAATAATCATTCTTGAAAAAAAGCGTCAGGGAACAGCTTAGCTCTTGAACTCATTTTTGAAAGTCTATATACGTAAAGGAAGTTCCACGATTCACGTGCTGAAGGCAAGCATGTAAACATTACCCACTACAGCGATTAAAGAAGTCAACTAGGTACGCTTTCAAACCAAGTGATTATGAGCATTCCAAAGCTACTTCAACAGTGGATATATGCTGCCGCTTTTCTCTTTTGCTTCTTTTCTTTTTTGTTTAT
>JAZHYW010014993.1:0-16299 GCA_037355805.1 Ixodes ricinus | reverse complement strand
CACATGACCTCGGCGGGGGGAGTCACGGGACCTTGGGGTTCACGTGACCTGAGGGGGTCACGTGACCTGGGGGTGACGTGATCTCGTGGGGTCACATGACCTGGGGGGCTCGCGCGGTGCATTATGGGACATTTCCCATAATGCACCGCGCCGTTACGCCGACGGCAACGCCGTCGGGGTCGGCGTTGCCGTCGGCGTTACGGCGGACGCCGCTGAAGCCGGAAACGGGCGCCTAAAGGCTGAACTCCATGGGACGAATTATGTGACGAATAACTGGCGAACGCCGCCCGACGGCACGCTCGCTTTGCGCGCGACGTAGCAGCCACTGTGTTGATTCCACGCGCAGAGCAAAAGCCGCCGGGCAAAATTCGTCGGTTATTCGCAGCATATTCGTCCCATGGAGTTCAGCGTTAAAAGCTTCGCTCTAAAAGTAAAAAAAAAAATGAGACTATGACAACGCCGTGTAACGCCGAATTAGAGCGCAGCTTTTGAGGAGGAGGAGGAGGTGTACTGAGAGGAGGGTATAACCCCTCCTCCCTCTTCCTCTTCTCCTCCTCGTCCTCCTGCTCCCCTTCTCCCCTCCTCCTTCACCTCCCCGTCCCCCCTCCTCCTCCCTCCCTCCTCCTTCTCCTTCCCGCGCGGTGCATAATGAGACATTTCCCATGATGCACCGCGCGAGGAGGAGGAGGGGGAGAGGACTCACGCGCGGTGCATCATGGGAAATATCCCATAATGCACCGCACGGGACCCTCGTCACCACAAGGGTCCCGCGCGGTGCACTATTGGACATTTCCCATATTGCACCGCGCGGTTACGCCGACGCCGCTCAAGCCGGAAAAAAACAACTAAAAGCTGCGCTCTAAAAAAAAAAAACTATTTAGTTTTAATTGAGATTCAGCGCGGCGTATTGAGTGAATATTTTACAATTTCAATTGAAACTCGTTTAATTTGTTTGTAAGGGATCACTATATCGAACTGTAAGTTCGTTCCTCCTTCTCAAGTTTACGTTTCTGGATGTCAATAAAATCACTAGAGGTCCGCCTCTTTACTCGGTGAGAGACAAAGTGAAGGTGCTATCTTTATCGAGCAGGAGTAGCCGTATTGGGCACCGAGCGTTTTCTGGCTTTCCCCTATTCTTCAAAGGTTTAGAGCGTGCGGACGTGTTTTGAACGATAGAACAAATCTATCTTCGCAGTTGTGCATGAGCAGATACAGTAAAATGAAGATAGAGCAGCTGCGAATATCCCAAAAGGCTGGGTCCGAAGCGCGTTGCCTTTTGGGATTTCTGGAATAAAGGGCTAGATCTTGGTGAACCATGCATTGCACTTTGCCATTCTCTGAAGTGGGCAGTAGCAAGGTAAGTCCAACACTCTGGTGAAGTCTTGAAGAAGCACTGCTCGGTTTTTATATATCATGTTCTCCCTCTTTCCACTTTCTATATATTAGGACTGGGCACCTAACCGATTAACCTACCGATTAATCAATTACTGCCTTAATCGCGATTAATTTTCAAACCAGTTAATCGGTTAAATTTTGACTAAAAAAACGTAAAAATGTTAGGCTTTCACCACGCTGACGGGGGCGAGTACACCTGCATGCAGTGTTGGGTAAAGTACATATATAAAAAGTGCTTCAAGTATAGTGCAAAGGAAATGAAATGTGATGTACCTCAAATTACTAAGTACACCGGGTGCATCGTACAGTCTTTTTCAATAGTTTAGAGCCCACCGCGCGCGTGGCCAGAGCGGGCTCGCTTCCGTGCAGCGGCGCTCCTAGGCCCGCTTCGGGCGGAGCAATTTCACCCAGCAACTTGACGTCGCAACACCAGCAACACGGGCCTAGGGTGCCTACATGTCTGTCTGTCTCAGGGTGAAGACATCCATTGTTGCACTGAATGTGTCAGCGCGTGACGCTCTCGCGCACTCGGTGCGTGACCTGGGCGCTAAAATGGCGTCAATGCATTAGCCAAAGCTACGCGCTCGAGCTGAATGACACCGTATTGCGAGCACTTCAAAATGCATAAAAAAAACGATTGGGCGTAAAAATGGCTGAGATGTCACCACTCAAGCAAAAGCGCGCGCTTGTATGAAGGCACTCTACACGGGCCTTCCGCGTTCACACGCAGCAACCGAATTGCTACTTCTTGCTATCATCATCATTCACTTTGAATTTTCTTGCACTATTTAGACGCCCTGCTACGCGCTAAAAACGTGTTTTTATATCGTTGAATGGCGTTGAGAATACTAACTCATCTTTCTGAAAAGGTTTATTTACAAAAACGAGCGATTTCAAACCAGAACTATTTTCTGAAAAGGTTTATTTACAAAAACGAACGATTTCAAACCAGAACTATGTCTTTAGCTGTCATCATCACCACCACGGGGGTGTCACTTGAAAATATCGCGTCCCTGATTGGCTGCTGCCGCTTCAGACGTCTCCGAGTTGTTCGAGTTGCTCGTCCGTTTCGAGCCGGACCCGATCTCAGCAATTCGCGTCGATCTAGGAAAGCTAGGGAACAACCCGCCAGCAACCCCGAAATTGCTCGAAAAGTTGCCCCGTCTGAAGCGGGCCTTATCGTCAGCGCCCGCTGGCTGCGAGATTTTTGACAGCGAGGGGGAACTTCGCTCTCGCTTTTCGCGCCACTTTTTTCTCAAGGCGAGTGGGATGCGAGAGCGAAGTTCCCCCTCGCTTTCAAGAGCCTCGCGCGGTGGGCTCCAAACTTTTGAAAAAGACTGTACTTGAAGTAAAGTACTGTAAATAGAATGTACTTTAAAAGTACAGTACACGTACATTTTAACACGACCTTTATTGATGCCCTTTTATTTCCCTATAGAGATTTTAAGCTTGGGTCGCTAAACTCGTCAAATACAACTTTCTTTGTGTTATGACGTAGTGGGGGGAGGAGCCGAAAGATTGCCGCGAAGTTTGCTTTTCTCACAAACCCGCAGATCCGTATATCTTCGTAACGTTTTTCATTGAAGGGCGAAAAATCCCTACCACTCCCTAGGCGCCGAAAAAGAGCAGCACGAGAGAGCGCGCGGAGACAAACGTGGTTCGTATACGTATAATGTCACGATGAAGATTATCAGCTGCGACCTTGATGGTCTCTAAAAAGCACAGCGGAGGCTTGGGTAATTGCATTCTAAAATCAACACCGTGAAAGTTGATAGTCTGATATCGTTCTTATTTCCGCCGATAAAGCAGAATTTACTAAAAAAACGTCCCTGTCGTCCCTTTTATTTATCTCGGCCTTTTGATCAAAGTGTAGCCCGACATGCCTAGGTCACAACCAGCCGAGTAGCATTGTCCACCTTTGGACGGATTTCGCTTCCGGGCAGTTGTCCCCCATCAGCGGGAGATAAAATCATCTTATGATGGACTTTCAAAGATTAGCCACACTGGGATTAATTCTGCGTTCATCAACTGAAATAAGAGTAATGTCAGTTTGTCAATATTGACGGTGATGTTTCGAGAACGCGAGGACACCAAGCTTTTATCGTACACAACCAAACTTTTCACCGTCGACTCGAACACGCACCATCAAATTTGTCGTTCACAACTGATCATCCTGACCCTGACGTCAAAGTTATAAACTTCAAAGGGACGTCACTGAACGCGCCTGCACACAACGAGCCCTGGCACGAGCCTCTCGATTGAAAGTCTGTTATGCCCGCTCGTAAGTTCATGGAACGCACCCCGTTTTAATTCCAGAGTCTCTAGAACCATAATTTCGAAAATCGCACGCTGTGCTGTTCCTCGTCATCGCTCAGTTGGAACGCCTCTAAGCAGGGTCGTCGAAACAGAGGAACGGGAAGGGGGCGATTCACCCCCTCCCCCTCCCCGTTGAAAAAGGGGGCGCAAAGGGCATAAGGGGGATATCACCCCAGCCCCGGACTATAGCATTTCAGAAAGTTATAATAATAAAAAAATGACAGACGTTTACAGTTCTATATAATGTCGAATTAAAGCGCGGCTCTGGAGGAGGAGGAGGGGAGGGTACGGAGGGGAGGGTATGACCCTCCACCCCCCCCCTCCTATCCTGCTCCCCTCTCATTTAGCGGAGTCACCTAATTGGTGTTAAAATCACGTGACGTCAATTTCCCAGCTAAATTTAGTGAAAAAACGTCCCATAATGCAACGCGCGCACGGTTACGCCGACGGCGACGCCGCTCAAGCTCGAAACGGGCGCATAAGAGTTGCGCTCTTAAACCTGGGGGAAAGGGATATCCCCCTCCTTCGGTATAGTAGGTTACAAGTCAAGAAGGTAGCGGCAAATGCCCCTCAAATGGAATCATATATCCCTCCGCCACCTCCGCATCCAATAGCGTCCCATCGTTTCCGTGGCGTCACGACCAACGCGCGAGGAGGGTCTTGCCTTTCTGTACATATTTGCTTTATCTTTCGACTTTGACTTAGCATTGTGGAAGCCACGAGAGGGAGATTAGAGTCTTCCCCCTCCGATGGAAACAAAGACGACTTTCGGGGATTAGCTTCCCCTCCGATGGATACAAAGGCTGCTTTCAGGGGCTCGCTTCCCCTTCCGATGAATACAAAGGTCGCTTTCTTAAAAGGTGAAGGTCAAAGACAAGTTGGCACCACTCTGTGGCCATTATCTATCCATTGAAGCGGAACAAGGAGCGTTTCCAGTGAACTCTTCTTTCGACTACGGAGGAATTTAAAACCGGCACATCACGCTTGTGGGAGGAGCATCTCCTACCTTCTTAACTTGTAATCGACTATACACGAACTCATCTCTGTGACGTCACGGCGCGGTGGTGGCGCGTCGGTCGCACTTCCGGTCTGGGGCTGTGGGCAGAAGTCCAAATGCCAGACGTGTATTCCTGCGTTGTTTTGAAAGGAACCAGACAAAAGCCTGCCTTCTCATCAAAACGCCGCGACTGGGGCCGTACCAGAAGTGTCGAGAAAGGTTTGAAGGTCAGTTTTCACGTGCTCGGTTCGTCCGAGAATCTGGATATGTGCCGTGAAAGGGAAAAGCAGACGCCGTCGGACAACGATTGCTTGGGCGGGAAGCACCTTGGGTTGAATTCACGGACACTTGTGGTCATCAGATTTATTTGTTTTGTTCCAACATGAACGCCAGAAAACCGTCAAGTTGCGCGGACCACCTGCGGACTACGTTCAGTGCGTCTTCAAGTTCAAACGGCCGCCTGATTGTTCGAACTGTCGTCTCTTCTTTCAAACGTTTCTGCCTGTCGTCTGCTCTCTTAGACGACGCCGGTCCGGAGACCAAATGTTGGCCCGGTATTTGCGATAAGAAGTAAGTGCAGGCCTCAAAAGACTTACATTTGAAGGTTGGTAAGCAGGCTCGAAGTAAACAGTAGATACAAGGAGATGTTGATCATTGTTACCAGTGACCATCACCGACTTGTTATGCCTAATTCAGTTGGTCCGATTCTGCTTGCGATTTTCAGTATCGACGTCGTCCATCTCAGCTACGGTTCACGTTTTTGCAGCCCGAGCGGCGTTGCGACTGAAAATTCCGATCGAAATCTCATCATGTGGGTCAGGCTTTAGCGTACATTCTGCGGCGTCCACGCGGAATGAATCGCCACATGTCACATTATTCAAGTTAAGTTTTGCGGTGTAACGAGCCTCGGTAATTTCGCTGACGCCGCTCAAGATAGTCAGGCATCGCCAGGAAGACGTAGAACCAACAATTCGAACGCGAAAAAGAGCAGGGGGACTCACACTGACGCCGACAACATCGCATTTCAATGGTGTGTTTATGGGCGACGGCGAGCTTCTTGCCCACACCCTATCGCGCATGCGCGGCGCCGGTGGCGTCCGCTAGGGGCGCTCGGTTTGTTTGTAAACATGAGTTGGTGTATACAGCACAACTCATGTTTACAAACAAACCGGAGCGCCGGAGCGCCCCTAGCGGACGCCACCGGCGCCGCGCATGCGCGACGGGGGTGTGGGCAAGAAACTCGCCGTCGCCCATAAACACACCATTGAAATGCGATGTTGTCGGCGTCAGTGTGAGTTCCCCTGCCCTTTTTCGCTTTCGAATTGTTGGTTCTACGTCTTCCTGGCGATGTCTGACTATCTTGAGCGGCTTCAGCGAAATTACCGAGGCTCGTTACATCGCAAAACTTCGCGGGAATAATGTGACATGCGGCGATTCATTCCGCGTGGACGCCGCAGAATGTACGCTAAAGCCTGATTCGCATGATGAGATTTCGCTCGGAATTTTCAGTCGCGACGCAACTCGGGCTGCAAAAGCGTGAACTGTAGCTGAGATGGTCGACGTCGATACTGAAAATCGCAAGCAGAATCGGACACACTGAATAAGGCATAACAAGTCGGTGAGGGTTACTGGTAACAATGATCAACATCTGCTTGTATCTACTGTTTTCATCGAGCCTGCTTACCAACCTTCAAATGTAAGTCTTTTGAGGCCTGCACTTGCTTCTTATCGCAAGTACCGGCCCAACATTTGGTCTACGGACCGGCGTCGTCTAAGAGAGCAGACGACAAGCAGAAACGTTTTGAAGAGCAGACGACAGTTCGAACAATCAGGCGGCCGTTTGAACTTGAGACGCACTGAACGTAGTCCGCAGGTGGTCCGCACAACTTGACGGTTTTCTGGCGTTCATGTTGGAACAAAACAAATAAATTTGATGACCACAAGTATCAGTGAATTCAACCCAAAGTGCTTCCCGCCCAAGCAATCGTCCGACGGCGTCTGATTTTCCCTTTTCACGCCACATATCCAGATTCTCGGACGAACCGAGCACGTGAAAACTGACCTTCAAACCTTTCTCGACACTTTTGGTACGGCCCCAGGCGCGGCGTTTTGACGAGAAGGCAGGTTTTCGTCTGGTTCCTTTCAAGACAACGCAGGAATACACGTCTGGCATGGGGACTTCTGCCCACAGCCCCACACCGGAAGTGCGACCGACGCGCCACCACCGCGCCGTGACGTCACAGAGATGAGTTCGTGTATACACCAACTCATCGTTTACAAACAAACCGGAGCGCCCGGAGCGCCCCTAGCGGACGCCATCGGCGCCGCGCATGCGCGATGGGGATGTGGGCAAGAAGCTCGCCGTCGCCCATAAACAAACCATTGAAATGCGGTGTTGTCGGCGTCGGTGTGAGTCCCCGCGCTCTTTTTCACGTTGGAATTGTTGATTTTACGTCTTCCTGGCAATGTTTGACTACTTGAGCGGCGTCAGCGAAATTAACGAGGCCCGTTACACCGCAAAACTTTGCGTGAATAATCTGACATGCGGCGATTCATTCCGTGTGGACGCCGCGGAATGTACGCTAAAGCCTGATTCACATGATGAGATTTCGCTCGCAATTTTTGAGTAGCGACGTCGCTCGGGCTGCAAAAGCGTGAACCGTAGCTGAGATGGTCGACGTCGATACTGAAAATCGCAAGCAGAATCGGACCAAGTGAATCAGGCATAACAAGTCGGTGATGGCCACTGGTAACAATGATCAACATCTCCTTATATCTACTGTTTACATCGAGCCTGCTTACCAACCATCAAACTTAAGTCTTTTGAGGCCTGCACTTACTTCTTATCGCAAGTACGGGGCCCATGTTTGGTCTACGGGCCGGTGTCCTCTAAAAGAGCAGACGACAAGCAGAAACGTTTGAAAGAGCAGACGACAGTCCAAACGATCAGGCGGCCGTTTGAACTTGGAGACGCACTGAACGTAGTCCGCAGGTGGCCCGTACAACTTGACGGTTTTCCGGCGCTCATGTTGGAACAAAACAAATAAATCAGATGACCACAAGTATCCGTGAATTCAACCCAAAGTGCTTCCCGCCCAAGCAATCGTTGTCCGACGGCGTCTGCTTTTCCCTTTTCACGGCACATATCCACGTTCTCGGACGAACCGAGCACGTGAAAACTGACCTTCAAACCTTTCTCGACACTTTTGGTACAGCCCCGGTCGCGGCATTTCGACGAGAAGGCAGGTTTTTGTCTGGTTCCTTTCAAAACAACGCAGGAATACACGTCTGGCATCGGCCCTTCCGCCCACAGCCCCGGACCGGAAGTGCGTCCGACGCGCCACTACCGCGCCGTGACGTAACAGAGATGAGTTCTCCTCTCTCTCTCTTTCTCTCCCGAACAATTTCTACGGCCCTTCCTGACCCCTATCTGAGTGTGTGTTTGTGTTGGTTATGCCTTTTTTTCCCTTTCCACGGCTTTTTCTCGCCATGAGAGACGAGGGGGTCGCCCCCTCATCTCTCAGACATTACCGACGTCTCTCTACATAACGCCTGTGAGTGACCCCGGTGGCGTTGTTGACAGTGGCGGAAGATGAACTCTAAAGCGGCATACACCGCGCACGGCTCCACAATATCACAAAGTTTAATCTTCGCCTCGATTTCGAAGCGAAGATTTCGGCCTCAAATAACTCCTTACCAAAGTTGTGCAACGTCACTTTGTCGTCAGCAATACCTTCCACAAACGACGATCTTGCGACGAGAAAGTTCAGAGTATTTACAGCCCGCCTAGGTACAATCTACGTTTCATTGACTCGATCGCGGCGTAGGGATGTAGGGACATGCAGGCGCGACGTCATTAGTGCGGCCGTTCAATCGGCTGAGGAAACTGAAAGGTTTAATGGGGGCGAACTTGTGCCCAAAAATAAAGAAGGAAACAAAAGAGAACAGCAGAGCGTCGCGGGCGTCGAAAGCGGCGAAGCAGCAGGATCGAACGCTGAGGCGAAACTGACCCTGGCTCGCCACGCGAAACCCCTTATGTACACGCGCGGGCTTCGGGAATAATCGGCGTAGAAGGTTCGACGCGTAGAACATTCTGACCTCGAACAAGCAACAGGATTCTCGAATTTTCCGGAACACCAAATTGCAGGAATAAACAAAATACACGACGCTCCCAGGAATCGAACCCTGGCCTTTCGCGTGGGAGGCAGGCGCGATAACCGTTAGGCCACGCGCGCGCTGCCCACTTGGCCAGCGGCGCGCGCGGCATTACTCCCCCTTTAAAAAGTGCATCGCCCCGATGCAGCACAAAACAAAACAAAGCAAACAAAAATAACAGTAAACTAAAGAGGCATTTGGAACACATAAGGTTCATAGTCCTATCGAGCGTAGTACGGCTTCATGCGCACGACGTGGACGACTTCTGGTCGTGGAGGGCGGCGTGATGAAGTCCGTGTTCCGTCGGGCATCACCTCGTAGTTCAGATCCCCTAGTCGACGAAGCACTTTGTAGGGTCCAAAGTAGCGCTTTAGGAGTTTCTCGCTCAGGCCACGGCGGCGGATCGGTGTCCACACCCACACCTGGTCTCCGGGTTGAAAGTGGACGTCCCGACGACGAAGGTTATAGCGGCGTGCGTCGACTCGCTGTTGGTCATGAATCTTGATTCTTGCCAGTTGGCGAGCTTCTTCGGCGCGTTGCGAGATCAGTTGAGCATCGTCGATGCCATCGTCGGCAGGCACGTGAGGCAGCATGGCGTCGAGCATTGTGGTAACCGTCCGGCCGTGTACCAGTTGGAACGGTGTCATTCCCGTGGTTTCTTGCACCGCTGTGTTGTACGCAAACGTGACGTACGGCAACACCTCGTCCCATGTCTTGTGCTCTACGTCGACGTACATGGAGATCATGTCGGCGATCGTCTTGTTGAGCCGCTCCGTTAGCCCGTTGGTCTGCGGATGATAAGCAGTTGTTCGTCGATGGCTGGTATGACTGAGCCGAAGAACTTCTTGAGTCAGCTGTGCCATGAAAGACGACCCGCGATCTGTGATCAGCACTTCAGGTGCGCCGTGTCGAAGGAGAATAGACTCGACAAAAAACTTGGCGACTTCTACCGCTGTTCCCGATGGCAAAGCTTTGGTCTCGGCGTATCGTGTAAGATAATCGGTCGCGACGATGATCCACCGATTTCCTTGCGTCGACGTTGGGAACGGCCCAAGTAAATCCATTCCGACCTGCTGGAAGGGCGTAGTCGGTGCAGGTATCGGCTGCAGGAGCCCTGCTGGCTTCGTCGGAGGCCTCTTACGTCGTTGGCACTCATGGCACGACCGTGTGTACAGGTGGACTGTTTTCGGGAGTCTTGGCCAGTAATACTTCTCACGAATCCGGGCGAGCGTCCTGCTGTAGCCAAGGTGTCCAGCCGTCGGGTCGTCATGGCATGCTTGAAAGATTTCTTGTCGCAGGCCGGCCGGAACAACGAGCAGCCAGGCAGGGTTGCTCGTTCCGAAGTTCTTCTTGAAGAGCACGCCTCGCCGCAGAACGAAGCTTGGCAAGTCTCGGGCCAAGACTCGCGGAACTGAACTTCCTTGACCTTCGAGGTGGTCAATCACAGAGCGAAGTTCGGGGTCGTCTCGCTGAAGTGCTCCCATGTCGGTATCTGTGATTGCTCCAAGAAAACGGGCGTCATCATCGTCGTCGGTGGTGTCGGGAGGAGATTCGACTGGGGCCCTTGACAAACAATCGGCGTCATTATGCTTGCGGCCAGACTTGTGCACAATGGTCACGTCGAATTCTTGCAGTCTAAGGCTCCAGCGAGCGAGGCGTCCTGACGGGTCCTTGAGGTTGGAGAGCCAACAGAGAGCGTGGTGGTCCGTGACAACGCGGAACGGGATCCCGTACAGGTATGGACGGAACTTGGTTAACGCCCAGATGACAGCGAGACATTCCTTGTCGGTTGTTGAGTAATTTTTCTCTGCCTTGGACAGTGCCCGGCTTGCGTAAGCGATCACCCTCTCTGCTCCGTCTTGTCTTTGGACGAGCACCGCACCTAGCCCGGCGTCGCTGGCGTCTGTGTGAACTTCCGTTTCCGCTGATGGATCGAAGTGTCCGAGGATAGGGGGCGACTGGAGTCTTTCCTTCAGTTCGTTGAATGCTTGTTCTTGCTCCTCCCCCACTGGAAGTTCACGTCGTCCTTCGTCAGATGCGTGAGCGGTGAAGAAATTTTGGCGAAATCGCGAACGAAACGTCTGTAGTATGCGCACAGCCCAAGAAATCTTCGTACGGCTTTCTTGTCTGATGGCTTCGGAAACTCGGCGACAGCGGATGTCTTTGCAGGGTCAGGACTTACACCTTGAGCACTCACGACATGGCCCAGGAATTTGAGCTCACCGTAAGCGAACCGACATTTTGACGGCTTCAGTGTCAGTCCGGCATTCTGGATAGCCTGTAGCACGGCTCGCAAACGTCTGAGGTGCTCGTCAAAGTCGCTGGCGAATACCACGACGTCGTCGAGATAGACGAGACAACTTTGCCATTTCAAGCCGGAAAGAACGGTGTCCATTACGCGCTGGAACGTCGCCGGTGCTGTGCATAGTCCGAACGGCATCACTTTAAATTCGTACAGCCCGTCCGGCGTGACGAAGGCAGTCTTTTCACGATCTCGTTCGTCGACCTCGATCTGCCAGTACCCACTCTTCAGGTCCATCGACGAAAAGTATCGGGCGTGGCGCAGCCGGTCCAGGGTGTCGTCGATGCGTGGCAGCGGGTAGACGTCCTTTTTTGTTACAGCGTTCAGTCGACGATAGTCCACACAGAACCGAAGAGTCCCGTCTTTCTTTTTCACAAGGACTACCGGTGAAGCCCACGGGCTGCTTGAGGGCTGGACAATGTCGTCATCGAGCATTTCTTGACCTGCTTCTGGATGACTTCTCTCTTTCACAGAGACACGGTACGGCGACCGATGAACAGGAAGCGCGTTGTCTTCAGTGACGATTCGGTGTTTCGCAACGGTCGTTTGGCGCACTTTTGACGACGTGGAGAAGCACTCATTGAACTCGGCGAGAAGGTCATTGAGTTTTCGTCGTTGTGGGGTGGGCAGGGTGGGGTCGATGTCAAACTGCGAAGGCGGCGTTGTCTTGGGTGGCCACGGAGGGAGGTCTTCTGATATTCCTGCGATTGCGGCTGAGTCCGGGAGTTCCTCGGCGTGACCCACGGCGGTGCCTTTCGTAAGGTGCTGGGCCTCCTGTCGGAAGTTCGTTACCAGTGCGACAGCGTGTCCGTCTTGGAGCTCCGCGACGCCTCTTGCGATGCCGATCCCTCTTCCTAGAAGCAACTGGAGGCTTCCTTCGAGCAAAACGTCGCCGCAGAAAGTCTCATCAACCCCGACGGGTACGAAAACACTTGACCGCGGTGGTAGGTTCACGTGGTTTGCGAGGACTCGTACCGCGGATGACGTCGCTTTGGGTTCCTCCGGTGGTGGAGCAGGTTTTCGTAGCGTCAGCCGGTTTGCTCCGAGGTCGATGACGGCGCCATACTCGCAGAGAAAGTCCATGCCGAGGATAATGTCCCTCGAACAGTCTTGCAGAACGACGAACTTGACAGGGCACGTCTCACCATGGATCTCGACGCGAGCAGTGCATCTCCCAACCGGCGTGATGAGGTGCCCTCCGGCGGTTCGTATTTGAGGTCCATTCCACGGCGTCGTGACTTTGCGAAGGCGGCGGGAGAGCCTCCCACTCAAGACTGAGTAATCTGCTCCGGTGTCCACGAGTGCTGATGCGTCGTGGCCGTCGATGACGACGTTTAGGTTATTGGACACCGTTGCAGGGGCGTCGTTCCGGTCTCTGGTAGCGTTCGAGTGGGGGCCCTCCGACGTTCGTGGAGGATCTTGGCGTCGGTCGTCTTCGGCAACTCCACCTCCAGGGGTTGCCGCGCCTAGTTTCCCCGGCGAGGAGCGAGGGGCGACAGGCTTTCACGTCGGGGTCGGTGCATCGGCGACGCTGGACGTCGCGGCGACGGCGACCGGAACTCTCGGCGGGACGCAGGCTCGGGGGACTGGGGTCGTCGCAGGTACTCGTCGATTTCCCGTAGGGCGTTCACCAAAACGGGGGCGCGGATCGTTCGGGTGGAACCCGCGCAGCCCGAGTCGTCGGTATGGGCATCGGCGGTACACGTGGTCAGCTTCCCCGCAATGGTAAGCACAGCGGGCGTCGGTCGGCCGTCCTCCACACGTCGGTCTTCCTGGGCGCAGCGTGGCTCTGGGCGGACGTGCGCCCGATCGTCCTGGCGTCGGGAATACTGCGGCGCTGGAGGTTCACGTCGGGGAGTCACGACATACGGACGCGGGGATGATGGTGGCTCGTCGGACCATTGCGGCGTAGGTGACAGCGGGCTCCCCTGGTGCTGCTACGGTGGCAGGAGCCTCCGGTTGGATTGCCCGCTGAACTTCTTCGCGGACAGCTTCGGCTATGGACAGCGAAGCCGGTTGGTTGGCAGCAGGCAGCAGCTTCCTGAACTCTTCCCGGACGATGTCGCGGATAATCGCACGAAGATTGTCAGCGCTGGGGCCGCCCTCGTCAAATCGGGAAGATGTCAGCGTCGAAGCAGCCGGCGTGCCGGCGAGTCGGTTGTAGTGGCTGGCTCGGATGGACAGGGCCCGCTCGATGTTAGTTGCCTCGGCAACGAATTCATCGACAGTAGTTGGTGGGTTGCGAACAAGGCCACCGAAGATGTCACTCCTCACTCCTCTCATCAGGACGCGCAGCTTCTTTTCCTCGGTGGACTGAGGGTCGGCACGGCTGCTCAGACGGAGGACGTCTTCAACGAAGCTGGTGATCGTTTCGTTGGGCCCTTGAGTTCGTACTTGCAGGAGGTCTTCCGCTCGCTGTCGTCGTGTCTGGTTCGTGAACGTCTCCTTCAGGCCGGCGATACAGGTGTCCCACGACGTAAGCGATGCCTCGTGGTTCTCGAACCACTGCCTCGCTGTACCCTCCAAGGAGAAGTAGAGGTTTTGGAGGCGCTGCTCCGTGGTCCATCCATTATGGCGTGCTACACGTTCGTAGTGCAGAAGCCAGTCCTCCACGTCCTCGTGGGTCTCGCCATGGAAGGTCGTCGGGGTTCGCTGGGCAACGGGCAGGTAGATGACGGCGGCAGCGGTCGAAGGCTGCGATTGCTGGTCGTTCATCGTCGGCCTCGTTGGCTGGTTGGTCCTGGGCGGCAGAAGTCCGAATTCCGGGTGTAGGCCTTGGGTGCGACGACTGAACCGGATCTCGGTAGTGCCTTCGTTGGTTCTTCGTGAGCTTGGCGTCGGACTTGCACTGCGGTCCCTCGGAGGGGTACGCGGCAGGGGCATGCGGTACCCCGCACCTCCACCAAAATGTCACGAATGACGAGGTGACAAAGAAGGAATAACTGAGGAAACTGAAAGGTTTAATGGGGGCGAACTTGTGCCCAAAAATAAAGAAGGAAACAAAAGAGAACAGCAGAGCGTCGCGGGCGTCGAAAGCGGCGAAGCAGCAGGATCGAACGCTGAGGCGAAACTGACCCTGGCTCGCCACGCGAAACCCCTTATGTACACGCGCGGGCTTCGGGAATAATCGGCGTAGAAGGTTCGACGCGTAGAACATTCTGACCTCGAACAAGCAACAGGATTCTCGAATTTTCCGGAACACCAAATTGCAGGAATAAACAAAATACACGACGCTCCCAGGAATCGAACCCTGGCCTTTCGCGTGGGAGGCAGGCGCGATAACCGTTAGGCCACGCGCGCGCTGCCCACTTGGCCAGCGGCGCGCGCGGCAATCGCCACATTCTACGACGAACAGAGCAGACAGAAAACACATGAAAACTGACCTTCAAGCTTTTCCCGACTCTTTTGGTACAGACCCCAGTCATGGCATTTTGACGTGAAGGCCGTTTTTCTGTATGTTTTTTTTCCAAAACAATATAGGAATGACTTCAGCCTCGCAGCTCCAGACCGGAAGTGTGCCCGACGCGCCACCACCGCGCAGTTGACAAAAGAGCTGAGCTCGTGTATAGGAGGGGACGTCATAGGTGCTAGTCGAGGCCTGTCTCTGGTAGGAAACGCAGTAGGAGGGACCGCATAATCCGTCTTTTTTGTCTGGGACCTTCAAGGTAAACCACGTCCGATGCTGCTGTTGGTCTGGTGCGTTGTGAGGATGTGGGGGAAAGAAAAGTCTTCCGAGTTTCTTCGTGTGGAGAGCATCCCCCAGACTACGTGAGACTTGTCCTCGGTGACCGCATACCACTGGCTGGGAGTGAGCGCCCCTACGTCCAAACCGGTGGAGGAGCCTCTCTGTGTATGCGCTCCCTGTCCTGAGGCGGAGGAGCAGCGTCGCGTCAGATCTTTTAAACCCTTGAATCAGTCCAGGTAGCCGCTTTGTACCGCCCCAGGGGGTGTGAACAGTGGATAAGGCCCGGACGGCTTGCAGGTAGCGTCTGAGATAAAAAAGGCGCCCCGAGCGTAGGAGTGAGGTTGTGAGCACGTGTCCCTATGCGGGCCACGATCTCCTTATCGCGGTGGATTACATGGGAGGGTACCCATTATAGCGAGATGTATTGTCCATGTTCTTCGAGCTGGCGGGCTGCCTCGTTTCACCTCGTTGGCAATGGGGCATGGACCAGGCTTGTGTATATGCTCAGTGCACGCTCTCCGCGGGAGTCCATGATGACAACTATTGGTTATGAAGGCAAGGATCGTCGCAGCCAGGGCTTCCGTGATCGCCAGAAGTTCGGTGGTTGCGGACGACACAATGTAGGCAGTGCGGGTGCTCCAGTCCTTTGGGAGTCCGGGATGTAAAAGGCTGCCATTCCGCTTTGCCGAACCCTGTTCACCAATCCGTCCACGTAGATGTGAAGGTGCAGAGAGCACCTTGCTGCGAGGTGTTTGAGGGTAATAGCGCTGAAACAACAACGGACATGTAAAAGTCGCCCAAATGCATAAACTGCTAGGTGTTCTTCGGCAGCTGACTTGGGAACCAGAGAAGCGTGTTGGCCTTTCTTGCGAACGCCGGGTAGGAATTCTGCTAAATACAGGCCTGCTCTCCAAGGGGGTGTCGTGTCGTGAGAGTTGGATAAGTGGGAAAGTCTCCATCCGAGTCCGAGAAGGTTCTGGGCGGAGCCGGCTGAACTTGGACTGAGTGCGGGTCCTGAGCCTCATGGTCGGTGCCTGGCACGCGTGGGTCTCTCTAGGCAGCATGATCTGTAGCAAAAGGCGTTGCGGAGACTTGAAGGTGCAAAGGAAGCGACCGGGCCTCTTCGTACACCATCTCGTTTCTTACGCTTCTGGGAACGCGCCTGGCGAGATTCGCAGGCCTGCACGGTGCAGCCGTTCGAGCTTTCCGGATGGCTGGGAAGCCGGTCACCGTATGGTAAGCTGTGCTGTGTACCGGCTCCCAACCCATGAAGAGTAAAGGGTCAACGTGGATCGGGAAGAGTTGCCCCAGTTGTGCCCTCCAACACGTCGCACAGCGTTCCGGGAGGAGATGGTGGAAGCCGTGGCGGCCTTCACCTGATGGTGCCATTTGCAGCTGATTCTCAGAGTGTAATACCCCGTGAAAAAAGTTGTTTTGATACAAGGCGCA